>DWJN01006873.1:0-10361 GCA_018248895.1 Carystus phorcus | reverse complement strand
TTGCAATAAAATAATATTAGTGACTATAAATTGAGATTTAAGCTTTCCTATCTTTTAAGTTTGGTCAAACTGGACACAGTGTACTAAATTTGATTAAAATCCGTTAAGTAGTTTAGGAATCCATAGCGGACAAACACTGTGACACGTACTTTATATATATTAAGAAGATAACATGCATGTAAATGCGTCAGTGTTACTACTTTAATAATTAAATTATTTTTTTATGACAGTTAACTCAGGTATTTTAATCGATCCCATAAAAATTCAAACCTTAAATATTAAATGAACATATACAACATATAGTCGTATCTCGGATATTACTAACCTTATAAGAGCCTTACAGTTACTAGAATCGGATTACACAGCCTAGAACACACTCGCCACGCCCACAGGACTCACACACCCTATTTCAATTGTACACTCGAATAAAATTTGTTTGAAAGCAACAATAAACTTTCTTGACGCTTTCAGTAATTCATTAAGCACATTAGGACATTCTGAAAGGTTTGACTGATTAAAACTTTTGAGCATCATAATTAGACTAAAGCTCCCGGGATTTAATGGATCTACTCGCAAGCTCTAAGATATAAAGCTCTAACCCAGTGGAGATAGTTAACTATTCTGATTTAATTTTCAACGTTTTGTAGATGCATTTGAAGATATGAACTATATTTTAACTTACTTATGACTTGTTAAAATAACATTAACGATGCTATTTTTAACTAGAAAGTTTATTAAATATTCAACTTTATTTTTTAATTTATTAAATGACGACCCGCGTCGACCGTTCGAAGAGTCCTGGGTTCCATTCCCAGCGAGAGCGAAATTTTCTGTTCTCGGTCTAGGTATGTTTGTAATTATATTATCTTTCTGTGTTCTTTATGACACCCACGACACGGGGTATCCTAGTGTGGAGCTATCAGTGTGTGGCGTTATTTATTTAATTTCTGAGGTTTTGGTTGACCACTAATCAGCACTGAAGAAAATACTAGGGGAGTACGCTCTACGCCTCCTCAGTAAGTGCCTTCTAGTGGACCCGGCCAGCTTCGTACCACCTTGGAACATTTGTCCCGTTTTTGTAACATTTCTTTTCAATGCTCAGCTCATATTAGTCGTACCTTTATATTATATAGCCTATAGCATTTCTCGGTAACTGTACTATCCAACACAAAAAGATTTTTTCAATCCAAACCAGTAGTTCTTGAGATTAGTGCGTTCAAACAAACAAACTGTTCAGCTTTATAATATTAGTATAGATTTGTTGGTGTACACGGCGAAGCTTGCTGTATTGTATTTAGTGTTGAGCGTTATTAAAGAAACTCAGCCTTGACATACCACTCAGCGCGGCTATTCCGCCCTTATTTTAGGCTTTCTTTGTCAGTAACATTCGTGTCAGCAAAACAAGGCCATTTTTTTCTTTTGTTCGTTTTTCAGTCATTTTTTCTTATTTAAAGAAATATTCGAATGGCTTGTATTAAGCTTTGGATGTTATACAAGTTATTATCAACGTTACTCGAACGTTGTGTTTTGATTCGTCTGGAAAAATACCTATTTACGTAATAACTACGTACGTACAGCCCTATTCCAAGTCTCCTTGCCTCGTGGCAGTCATAGACAAAACATATGTAAATACAAGGAAATACTTGATCAAAAACAGAAATTTAAACTCATCATTAAATTTTTCAACCCAGCATGGTGACCATTACGCACTCGATTCGTAATGAAGTCCAATGAGTAAAGAAGCATATTACGTACTGTTATACTAAAAGAAGGGTAGATAATTATCATTACCCTGGCCACATCATTATTCTGACAAATTACCCTGGTTCATTTTCATGCCGTTACAGTAGCTAAATACACGGGTCTCATTTCCAAATGAAAGATGACTCTTTAAATACCTTGCTAGCCAAGTAGCCTAATTGGGCTGAGATCTTGTTTAAAAGAGATAGAAAGAGATTATATTATGCTAGCGGACTCCGCAGATGTTGTCTTACAACTTAAAAAGAGTTGTGAATCTCAACCAATGTCGAATCTATTTAAATACACAAAAAAGTCATAAAATTCGGTCCATCCGTTTATGACAAGTTCAGTGACATACACATGAACTGAAGAATTTTATTATGTATATAAAATTATTAAGTATAATATTTTCTTTACGTATATTACATCTTTTATTATTATAAATGTAAATGTAAGTTTGTTTGTTGCGTTTTCCCGCCAAAACTACTTAACTCATTATTATGAAACTTTGTACACATATTCATAGGGGTATTGAAAAGGATATAAGATACTTTTTACTAAAAAAATATAAAAAAAATAATTGTTATTTGTGTAAGACCTTCAACGCGGGCGAAGTCTCGGGTAAAAGCTTGTTTAATGTAGATATAATGATCGATAATCGATCTTTGTATTCTAACGCAGTCATTATACAGGGAAAACCTATTAGTTATTATTGAGGGTTTTAGCAATATGACTCATAATAACGAGTAAAAAAAATCTCTGTTTGAGTCTGCATTTATTCTTGATATTTTCACAACTGACTTAAACCCACGAACAATATTGATGAGAATTGTTTCTAATTTAATATACCTATATATAACCTTAAGGTATTCAATTGCTTAACAAATTATTATTACCATCAGGCAGGATAGTAGTCAAGCATTAACTTATAATGAGTAAAAAAAATAAAAAAATAAATAAAAGATAATGTAAAGACTCAAATTGATATATTCGTACTCTAAGCACAAGTTTCCTACAGCGAAGGCGATTGCTAGGGAAAACATAAGCGAATATTATTTATTATCTATTAATAGTACAAGATATATATTTTATAAAAGGTTAGATAATATTGTAATGTTACTAAAATAATAAATAGCAAGTACAGATCAAGTATAGAATGCAAGCTCCATTTAGCGCAATCCTTAAAGCAGAAAATAATCTGCATAATTAGTTAGCGAATAATGAATTTCAAACAGACCACCAAAATAAACTTTGTAACTCTTTGTAGGGATTAACCCGACGGTTTATAATAAACTAGTAACTGCTTAACCCTGCTCTCGAATACATTTCAAAATCATACCAATTTCGTAGCTGTAACCTTAAAGGTAAAATGTTTTTATATCCTATCTCGCGGGAAACTAAAATGTTTTATACATTCATTAATGATTCTAATTACCCATTGTGCCAGGGGAATTTAAAAAAACTAAAAATATTATTTATTGAATATTACGTGAGTATGCTAGCCAAATTGGAAGTAACAATTAAAATTGATTCTTTTTTTTCTTATCCTATCAGATATTCGAATACTGGTGATAAAACTTTTCTAGACTGTAAAAAAAAACCTATTACGACTCAGATTTATAAACCAGTCAAGGCAGACTACTAACATATAACTGGGTATAATAAAAAAGAAAATAGACCACGAAATATTAGTCAAGAAACAGTCACCATTATTATTGATTGTAACTGATTAATAAAAAATGAGATCGGAACATTCAGGATCAAAATATATCACATTTTCGTTGGTATTTTTAAATAAACAGCTTTATTATGAACTAGGTGACTAACTTCGTTCAGTTAATGAATGACTGACATAAATTGACATACGTTCTTTACTTGTTAACCGACTTGAATAAAAAAACACTACAGAGAAAAGGAATAATCATTGTTTTGAGTTCTCTTGCGTATATAAAGGCTCCACATTATAAATTTTTACACATTTTTGCCATGTACAGACAGCGATATCAGTTACAGCTTTATTATATGTATAGATTTGTTGGCAACGGGTGATCTCCCGCCAGGCGAGGTGTGTTGCCTGGGGAGCGGCCAAGCTCCGACTGTTAACGTTCGGAACTTGTATATATACCAAGTGTTGTAGAAAACTTCGATAGCGTGATTCAAGTCTGTCGTGACGTCATCGCGTGACCTGTTCGCGGTGTTGCAACGTATATCAAAAACATTTAAAAAAAGGCAGCATGTATAACACATTCGTTTTGATTCTGTTTATTGGAGTGTTGTTGGATATACAATATTTTTTGTTTTTCTGTCCGGTGCATATACAAATAAATCAGAAGTTTTTCCGACGCGTGAACAGGCCACACATAGTTGTCTGTGAGAGAAAAATATCAACATTTTCAACTGTAACCTTTTTCAGAGAATTCTGAACAAAATTGCTAAAAACATCAGTGCTCTATCTACTTCAGAGTGCATAAAAGGCAAATAAACAAACAAAAAAATATATATTTATAAAATATTATATTAAATTAAATGTCATTTGTTTACCAATGTTAATATATATGTACGTGTCACGGTTTTTGTCCGCGATATACTCCTAAACAATTTCATCGCTTTTAATCAAATTTTGTACACCGTGTCCAGTTTCATCCAACTTGATCATCTCAATTTATAGTCACACCATTATTTTATTACAAATTATTTGTTTGCCTCCAACCCATTAATGGCCCACTACTGAACACGGGTCTCTCCTCATCACTGAGAAGGTTTGGAGCATACTCCACCACGCTGCTCGAATGCGGATTGATGGAGGGGTTACTGGCCAACCCAAATGTCGGATGTTTTCAAACCACCCGAAGGCCTCCGACATGGCTTGACGAATCCTATGTTCGTAGCAACCGGACCGACGGCTTAACGTGCCCTCCGAAGCACGGAAACGCTCAAGAAATATTAACCACTAGCGGTCAGCCATCCAGGTACCGACCGCGCCAACAGATTCTTAACTCTGTCGATCGCGTAGGATCGACGCGAGCCGCGGGCTATGAGCGCTTCAAAAAATGATTACCTTTATAATAAGTAACTATACACAGCAATGAGAGCTTTCCATCCAATTATAAACATAATTCTGAAGCAATTTTCTCTCGTTACTAATAATCATCCGTTTTAATGCGAAGTTGAGTAGCAAAAAGTTCTCTAGAATGATCCCGATAAAAACTTGAGAAGTTAAGGTTCATTACGTCCGATTAAGTTCTTACCATCGACGCCTATAATTAAGTTTTGAATTTGTCTCCATTAAAAGCATTCCTTTGTATAATAGTATATAAAAAAAGTAATATTATGTTTTGAGTGCAAAGTAACCTATTTTTGTTGCACTATATTGAATAGAAAATGAAAATGAAATCAGGTACCTACCTATTGGGCGCTACTGAGATTTGTACATAATTTGTTCCCGATACAATCGAATCGATATCGTCAAATATTCGATGCAAATCGAATATTTATTAAAAAAAAATATTTACAATTTGCAAATCGTTTTTTTTTTTATTTGTCAATGTACAGTTGCGTGTTACATGTTAAGTGTTTCTGTTATAACTTTTATTTTAAATTAAATTATAATAAATAAAGTAATTATATCAAATAAATTAAATTGTTGAACATGCCAATAATTTCATAAAATCTTTTCTTTTATTCCAGCGTGAGGATTCATGTTCCGTACGAAGTCCACACGCTGCATCACCACCATATCGAGAAGGTGCCAGTCATTAAAGAAGTTCCGGTGATCAAGGAGGTGCCAGTGATTCACAAAGTGCCAGTGTTGCACACCGTGCCCATAGTCAAGACTGTGCCAGTCCCGATCGTGAACACAGTAGCCATCGAGAAGCCCATCATAGTCCCCATTAAGGAACATTATGGCTTCTGGCACTAATAACACAGCCAACTAGATATAATTACGCCAGAGATTAAAGCATGTTTATAGAACTTTAAGAATAACAAGTAAATTCTGCTAACGATGACGAAGGTCGATTTTTTCATCGTTAGCAAAATATTATATTGTGTAAAAGTCCTAGCGATTCAGACAATTATGTACATATTTTTATCAAAAAAGATCTCTCGATAGACTGTCTAATCTATACCATTATCATTCTTGTTAGCTGTTACGAGTTTGTGATTTGCGTAAGCTATGTAAAAAAACTTCGATGTCGTCATTCAGAAATTTGATGGAGCCGGCTCAAATAGCATAAAAAAGATCGCCGAAATAAGAATCATAATTATGATTAATTTGTTCAAATTGTAGTCGATCTTTTTACAGAAGTCTAAAACAAATATCTGAATTATCGATACTATAAGTTAACAAGACTCCAACAATTATGTGACTATAACGGGTGCGATGCACTAAGTGTCTAATAATCTAATTAAGTCGACCAAAAAATACCTACCGATTAATTAGTTGCTCACTTATTTTAATCATATTCGCCAAAGACTGAACAACATATCGAAAATCAGTCATCAATATGATTCTAAGTTAAGTTATGATAAGTTTTGTAATTATGATGTATTCGAACCTGTCTGTTATTCGAGTGAAAACGCTTCTCTGGTTAAGTTGTCGAATTGTATATAGCAGTGCGATAATCCGATAAAATGTGAGAAACGAAATGTTTTTTATTCACTTTATAATATACCGCTTTACATTTTCTATTCAGTTCCTATGATTTGGTCAAACAAAGAAAAAAATACAAATAGGTATCATTCATTTATTCATAATATTTCCTGATACACTTAGATTCATAGTCGATAAGCTTGGAGAATCCTCACTCCAGAACTGGTGGACTGGAGGTCTAAGAAACTAACCATTGACTAAAAGTTTGAAGTCTGAAAAACCACTTACGATTATTAATGCGCTTAATGACTGCTTATTTACTATAACAGCGAAGACAAGTGTAAGACTGCCTTTTGTAGCACAGAATCAGCGATTCAGTAAGCAAAGCAAGTATTATGAGCTTTTATACATTCTGCTTTTGGTGCACACATCCGAACTAGATATACATTAAGGTTTAGATGGATATACACAAGCCGTCGTATATTAACGACGCACAAACCTGAATATAATTGGCAAATGTCCAATTGTTATAGACATCAAAAACTTTATTGCTCAAAGGACTGAACAATTTGGTGCGGCGTGAAAGTGCAATTTTTTAGAAAGTACCAACTACGCCCCTCGAGGCAAACTCGTCACGACCGCTAGGCGCGATTATTTATTCAATGCCTAAATCCAGGGCTGCCATTCTGCAATGTTCTGGTATGACAATAGCCTTTTCATCAGATTTGAATTATTCAAAATATTCAAAGTGTTTCATTAATATTTTTGGCTTCACTGTTTGTAACTTCTGTCAATCTCAGTTGCTCGTGTTACACTTTGATAAAAAATGTATGATTAAGTGGGCGCCAGTTTAGTCGAAAATGTAATAACCAGTTTGATTTGCATTATCACATATTTTTCTGTTCAGGAAATGACAGTCTAGAATGTCCCTGACCAATAAGAGAATACATAATTTTGCTTTTCTTTTTTCACAAATTAATCACATATTCTTTGAAGAAGCTTAGGTAATAAGTCTGTCACGGCTCTTTCTGTATAATGAACACATTTCAATTTCTTAAACGGTAGTACGTTATAATAAAATTTCAAGTTAAAGACTTGTAAAATGCATTCCTACTTTTGTTCAAGCACATTTCTACTAAATATTTTTGAAGTTAGCTTTGTTACATATTACAACAGATACATTTAAAGTTATTAGTTTTATATCGTGAAGAAAGACAGCCCTGCCAATATCCACACTTGACACATATCACGTTTGCTATAACATAGTTGTGTTCGATCGACGTGTCACCCGTCCCTCCAATACTTTTTGCCGGCTTACCGAATGTGTGACACCAATACCAATGTTTAGCTACTCTGCGTGATTAAAAATACACAGGGCTGACATCAGTGACGGTTTGTCGATTTTATTTCTTGTATCACAACCTTCAAATAAAGTTTATTGTACGTGAACTAATACTTCAGCTACAAAGATATTTTTAAGATTCATCATTATTTGCTACTCCGCGTCCCAATATGAATACCTGCTGTAAGAATTCATTCAAATTTAGGTTCTATGGTACATCAGTTATAGTTACTTACTTTGCTAATGCTAGCGGCGGTATTTACTGCGCTTATAGAAACAATTAAAGTAACTTTTGGAAAGCTTTGCGCAGCAGACTTAAAGGAATACAGTCTGGATCAATCTTCAGTTTGTGGTACAACCTACGGAACAACAGATAAAGAAACAGCGCCAGGATTTGCAAATTTATTATCCTCTGTACCACCTAGTTGTAGGAGCATTTGAGATTGGTTATAGAGATTCACGCCTTCTTATGTTACTTCTGTAGGTTATAACGCTCCTCCTAGAATAAGTATAAATGTTTATTACGTGTTTTGGTTGCAATAATCCTTTTCCTATGTTTGTAATTGGCCAGTGAAGCATTAATTAAACCCATGATTACACGCATATCTGAAGCTAGCAGTTACTATTCCACAAAGCCAGTCTGATGATAAGTTTCCTTTCGGTTATATTTAAGAAAATGATTCGTTGCTATAACTACTTAAAAATAAATATGCTTAAACTTTTTATGTATCCAGTAGCAGAGTTCGTGTGGAAGTGCATAAAAACAAGAGCTAAGTGTCCAACGATGCAGGCTGACTCAAAACCGCAACTTTGTAACAACTGCTTGCCGCGACAAACTTCTAACGCAGATTTAGGACCCAAATCTCTGAAATATAAATGCAGTATATTATTTGATACAGTATAGGATTTCTCGATAAGAAAATATAATATAGAAACTCCTTCAATTAAAGGCTTCTTTAGGGAGTTAGTAAACAGACTCTTAGAAGGACAACTTCAAATTTAATAAATCCTCTTTACGTGTCCCTGTAATTGTAAAAACAAAGTCATAAACAAATATATGATAAATACAATGCCCTTAGATTTAATTTAAACGTTAATCCAGTACTTGTGGCTCGAAGTCAGTAAGTTTGCAATTTGCATGTGACTAACGGAAGGCCAGTGCTTTCAAGCCCTTTTTATAAGACTTATCTAACTTATTGAGACAATTATGGCTTACATATTCTCACATGTCAAACACGCAGATGAGGTCAATAACCGTTAAACTATGACTTTGTCACATAAATGCCAGTCCTGGCCTGAATTCAGGAAGTATTATTTTTAGTAAATTTACCCCATCTGGTCCATGATGCAGCATATAACGTGTGCATAATAACTGAAATGAATTAACCATACCCGTCAAAGACCGCGCGAGAGTTGTCAGTTGGCAACGAGCCAATGTTTCGGCCTGAAGCCATTTTTTCACGTCCATCGAACGACCTCCCTCCATTCATTTTATACTCACACGCAGTAATTTACTGGCTGTCTGATGCTGTTTGAAATTTCCATATAAAATGCCAATGACCATTTTAATTGCCGCGTTTTTATTTTCTGTAGCAAGGGACACAGCCACATATCCTGCCTGAATTTAGTATAATAATGCTTCATGATGTAACTTTTATAATATTAAAAATTTTATTGGAACACAATGTTTATAAGCTATTGACTGAGTGAAGAGTTTCCAACGCGTTGATTGCATGGATGTATTGTATTGACAAAATTGTATGAAAGCTTTGTATTTTAGAAGTCATATTAATATCCGTTGCCATGGATTAATAGTAATTCCCAAAATCATGTTGCAAGGATCTTACATAAAAACTACTCGGCTTGAATATGAAGCTCTTAAATCGACAGAGAAAGATCTATCTATCGATTATATACTAAAAAGAAAAGGCTTTACAGAGGAGGAGGCTTTACTAATGGATTGAAACTAGATCTCCCAACCACGATCCGTTAAAAGACTGCTATATGTAGTTGATACTTTCATTACAAAATAAGTAATAAATTCCTTTTATTCCAAAGCGCAGTTTTGCATATCAGTACAAAACAACAAACGCAATTAGAAAGAAAGAAACCGCACGGTGTTTGAGCGCGTTAGCTCTGTCCACAACGGCGACTATTGTAAAATCCGTATTCAAATTTGAATCAACCGTTTAGAACACTGTTTTCACATTTATGGGTGCGCCATTTTATATAATGCCACCGAGCCCATGATAGTGGAGTTTTTGAATACTTTATTCACAATTGCCACTATCGTGTTCAGCGTGTTGAAATGTTTGTAATCCACAACAATATTTCGATATTTTAAAATGCATACAGTTCCGACTCAATAAATGAAATGTATGACAATTTTTTGATTAATATTAACACAATAAGCGGAATACGAGCCATGTTTTAAAATTAAAAAATTGTGTAAAATTTTTATAGATATCTGAATGCTCTGCACTCGTAGCCCCACACTGTTGTTCCCTGTGTTATGGGTGTCATCTATACTCTACATATACTAATACTAGCTTTTGCCCGCGGCTTCGCTCGCGTTAAGAAGTATTATTATTCATTACGTATAGTTTTTGCAGCTTTTCTTTTGTTTAGCATGTGTGAAAAATTAGGCCTACAAAACTTCTTTGTACACAATATTCTTGACTAAGTTGT
>DWJN01006872.1:0-10366 GCA_018248895.1 Carystus phorcus | reverse complement strand
ATTCAACTTTTCTAAGTATCTTTTTAAGGCTTAAATGTAGCTGTAGTATCGTAACTTTGTGATAAAAACTAGTGTTTTTTCATTCCGGGACAGTAAAACAAAATTACTGGACACGGGATAACACGCGAAATTTCGGGACAATCCCGGAAATCCCGATCATCTGGCAACCATAGGTCTATACCGTCTTAATATAGCCAAGATAAGGACACAGCCGAAGCATTTTGGCGATATTTGAACCTTATGCCCCAAATGTTGAGGTATAATTTTATTTACAAACTTCCGAACAAGTTTTGAAGTTCGAACAGCGCTTGAACTTTGAAAATGATTCTTCGAGAAACCATAGTAACGCGTTGCGTGACCCCCCCACCCCAATTCGCGGCGATTAATTAGCAGTAGGCTGGTATTGCACCGTTCCGATTGGCGACCAGTCAAGTGTGGTCGCGACTTTATGCGTTGTTAACTTAGTGACGGCTCGTTGAGCGAAGTGGGTGCTAATCGATTAAGTTATTCGATTTTAGCGATAATAATATCAGCATTGGTTCTGACGAAAAGGATAATTTTAATTTTAATATAGATTCTCAATAAACTGCTGAAGTCTTTAAGAGCTTTAGCCCGCGGTTTTGCCCGCAGAAGTGTGGTTTCATTTTTTTTTAATATTTAGACTTTGATACTCGTACTATGAACTAACCATCTCTCTGAACCATCTCACAGGAATTGTACGTATTTTCTAGATATAAAGTAGCCTATATACTATTTCGAACAGCCTAACTATGTGCCAAGTTTCTTCTACATACGTTCAGCCGTTATGATGTGATGGGTCAACAAACAATCATCCAATATTTTTTATTTATAATACTTATTAAAATTACTATTTTATTAATTTTAGGTACAAAGAAGAAAGTAGATGAAATTCTATTAAACCATCTTTTCAGAAGTAACTATTATTTAAAAAATAATAATGTTCATGAGTATAACGAAAGTGAGATAAAGTATTGTAATAGTCTATCGAGCAAGGAGTTCCGGGTTCAATCTCGGTACGGGTTAAATTTCTATGTCACAGATAAATGTTTTTGTTTGTTTCTTTAAGGGCATTCCTGCTTAGAAAATTTTACATAAAAAAAGTTATTACGTTTGTCTGTGTTTATGTTTATACATAGACTTATTTTGCAAATCTTTAATATTTTCAATTATTTTTATTGCTATTTTTTTAGATGGCAACATCGGCTAAAATTTAACGTGTGACTAAGTAGTGAATACCCTCGTAATTTATTCAGTTATGTATAATATCCGTTATTAGAACACCCTTCTGGGGGTAGCAGCAGGGTACAGCCTCGGGGTATAGGGGTTGAAAATTTGCACATAGATACATAAGGCATAGAGAAGTACGTCTTGGGTCAATAGAATATTCATGTTACTTATGACTATTTTTTTTGATTTTCTAGTTGGTTGTTGCTAATTTCCTGGATTAAGGGCTGAAGGAACGTAGTGGAGTCTGAGCATGCGTACCTTAAAAGGTACATACAATTGGGAAACATTGCAGTAAATAGTTAATGATACTAAGAATTCTGATAGGTAAGCTATTTTTTTTAACAATTATTGTTGCGTTTTTCGTTTTTAGAATAATTAAGAAATAAGTATTCAAATCAAGTATGAGTAATCAAGTCACTAATTTGTATCTTTATAAGAAAGTTTATTGAATAAAAAAGAAATTCTTTTTCTAAAATTAATAACAATAAAATTCACTAATAAAATATAACAAAGAATTACGAACGCTGGCCAATTAATACGTACAATAAAACTAGCAAATGAATGGAAAAATAAAAATGTATTGTAGCAGAAGCACTTCTTTTTGAATAAAGAACGCGCGCCAATTGGTCGTATCGCCTCGGGCAAGATGGCGGGGTGCCGAATGTTGCCAGCCTCGTCCGGAAATATGAATTGAATTGTCTAATGACGTTCACAAATTATTTCTATTTACACATCTATAGCGTAAAACTTTATATAAAGCTTTTGTAATACAAAAAGTAGTTAATGTTACTCGTTTCGAGTAAGTATTGCTCAGTGAATTATTGTTAAAAAAGGTTATCTCAATATCTTTTGTACTTGCACCCAATGTACTTTAAACACCGTAAAATCTTAACACAATAATGAGAAAGTAATGTGATAATTGAACTTGTGAAAAGATTGTAGGTGTGGCGACCGCACCACACACGTCACACGATGACGTCACGCCATGCCTGAATCACGCTATCGAAGTTTTCTACAATGCTTGGCATATATGTATATGTACAAGTTCCGAACTTTAACAGTCGGAGCTCGGCCGCTCCCCAGGCAACACATCTCGCCTCGCTCTCCCTTTGCCAAAGAACTATTAGCACTAAACACGTCAAAGAATTTGGTATTAGGTCACATACTACTACTTGTGTACATTTTCCTTTGTTAAGGGAACTTACGATATGTATTTTGCAGGTCTAGGTCACCCATGAACGTTAATTTCCTGATCACAGCTACACTGGAAATTGAATCTCTGTAACTATGTCATAGACATGACATAATCTGTGTCATTTTCTCTGTGACTTTTTCACTTCGAGAGGGGTTTTAATCAAATCGCATTAGTGAGAAATACGTTTCGGTTTACATATCTACTTCGAAAAGTTATATTGTGTAGTGTGAGAGATAAGATGCTTTTGATTGCACCGCCTTTTCTGTGTAACTTAAAATATAGCTTAATATCTGAAATATATAATTAAGAACACGCTTTTTGCTGCTAGTGAAATGAATTTCATTATACATAAAGATAAATAAAGTATCATTAATTCGTTATTCGCATTGCCGTAGTAAAAGAAGCCCTTTTGCATGGTTTGGTCTGGGAAGCGCTGAACTGTTTTTATCGACACGTGCGAATTGAAAGTGTCTGGCGTGCAGGCCTCGTGAATTATACATCGGTACGTAGTTTCATCTCAACGAGACCGGGAGTATTGCAATCTGCATATTGGAAATCGGAAATAATATTTGAGTCGTATTGACTGAAGTTCGCAGCGGCGAACACTATTAAAACTGATGAAACTCATCGAGGCAGTACCAAGATTACCAAGTTTCGTTCGACCCGAAGGCCTCGGATGTATAGTTGGCTCTCGACAACTTTTCCGTTTTAAAAGTTGGATGGCGTCTTGCCTGTAATTACGACTCTTCGTACTCTCCAAGCCGGAACGTAGTAGCGCGCACCGCTGCCCGTGGCAGAAAATACTTTATTGTAGCACTACGTTCACAGTTAGAAATAGGTAGAATGACGGGAGTTTATTGTCGATGTATAAAGCAAGTTTGCTTTTTATTACTAATATCGTAGCTATGTTATAACTTTCATGTTTGACGTGGTCACCAATTGTTTAGTTTCTAATGAACACTTTTTCGGGAATGGTTGACATTGATTCTCGGTTCAAACTGTCGTCTCCAAAAAAAGAGACAGGCAGAATGAACAATGTCATATTTGTTCAGGAATGATAATAAGAGGTTCGGAGGTTGACTAGGTGCCTCCCACGTAATAAAAAATGGTACCAGTTTTATGGGTTATCTAAAGCTTTTTTTAATTATTCGTAATACAAATTCCTTGTTGAGTTGTATTCTTGTATACTTACATCACACCAGGAAAAAAGTAAAAAATATCATTGACCATACTGACCATGTCCATTAACTAGGTAGCTACCAATTAAACCTCCCTCCCTCGTGTTCAATTAAATTGTGTAGTCGTCAATTGTTTGATTTGAGTTTACAAAGCCATTAGGTTATACCGTTTACAGCTCTCCAATGGTCTAATGCACACTTTTTGTCCACAGAATTATCCACGAAAGTGGATTCACAAATGAAGACTTCAAACAATACCGGCCCGTGGTGTACAGCAACACGATCCAATCGCTCGTCGCCATCTTGCGTGCTATGCCTAATCTGGGTATCACTTACGGGAATAAGGACCGTGAGGTAATATACTTATAAGTTGAATTTATTTTGTACTTATTTTGAAACGCTAATAGCCCAGCGTCTCGCGTCAATTCTATGTGATCGATAGAGTTAAGTAACTGCGGGCGTGGTCGGTACTTGGATGGGTGATATAGCAGCCGTCGAGCCATATCGGAGGCCTTTGGGCGGCATAAAAACTTCGACACTTGGGTTGGCCACTAACCCCTCCACCAATCCACACTGGAGCCGCGTGGTGGAGTACTCTCTAGACCTCAGTGTTTAGGAGAGAAACGTGCTCAGTAGTGGGCCATTAACTAGTTGAAGGCAGGCAAAAGGCATTTCAAAACTATCGTTCAATAACTTGATGGGCGAATCTGTAACCTAGTTGCTAGGGGTAATTAGTACCTTCTTGGCATCTAGGTTCCTAGGTGAGACCTGAGTTCGACTTCCGATTAGACGTTTATATAACAGGTTTGTCCTATACTATCATATGATACAGCACATAAAAGAGCATATAACCATTTGTTCTTATTTAGAAGCATTCAATCACATGCGCATTTTTAAATACCGTGCGTTGCGTGAAGCATGAATGAATAAGACGGTTACAGTCTCGCTGTAACCAACAATTACATAAAAACGGTGCAGTAGTTAATTATTAACATGCTGTACAGTGTGCGCCTGTAGCATTGGAGAGGAACGTTTATAGACGCCATTAGTAATCTGACCTCTTTTAAAAGTGTTGCCAAATAACCATCGTTGATGCCGACAGGATTGAAGCGTCTGCTTGCCCACATTTGTATTACTATCACTATTAATTTGAATCTATATTATTTATCTATACTTCTATACTAATATATAAAGCTGAAGAGTTTGTTTGTTTGAAAGGGCTAATCTCAGGTACTACTGGACCGATTTGAAAAATTCTTTTAGTATAAGATAGTCCATTTATAGAGGAAGGCTATAGGTTATAGAACATCACGCTTAGATGAATAGGAGAGGAGCAGCAATTAAAAATATTGCGAAAACGGCAAAATTTTTAGCTTTCCTTGCGTGCGCTGAGTAAACGGTTACTCAAAAATCATGTACTACAAAATTGTTCCCTCCTAAAAGATCTAAATAAAAGTCCACGATAGCATATGTCTAGCTTTTAAGGTTAACACATTATAACCATTTTTATGGTTATAAAATTAGTTCTTAAATAATAATTTTATTGGCAAAACATCGTTTGTTGGTTCATCTAGTACATTATATTTCCTATGTATTTTGTTACAAACATTAGATTATCATCCAACATAATGTATGTAATTAATGTGATGTATATTTGTTTTAGGTGGGCGGTGAAATAAGTTCTACAATAATGAGCTATATGAACAAGTTCGGAAGGATTGCGGTTTGTGGATCTATATCTTCGTACAATGACACTGTGCTACCCAAAGGTATCTGTACTGTTATTAAATCATACAGTTTATACCATATACAAGAGATAAGGAATATAATCTAGTAATAATGAAGTTGTAACGGCGTTGAATCTCTTTATTTCATCGTCTTTGTAAATTTTAATGTAGTCTTATTATAATTTAAGATTTCAAAAAACGTGTATTTTTTTTATTTTTCTATCATGTTGTTAGTGCCAGAAACACTCCGGAACTACTAAAAAGCTGAAATGATACTTGACATATTTTAAATTGTTTTACTATATACATAACAGCTGTTCTTATGCTTCTCGAATCATTATTGCTGAAGAAAGTTAATTATGAAATTGTTTCGATCTCTATTTCAGTTACAATTGTGCAGCCTGCATTAGTATTCAAAGAATTAAAGATGGAAGGATTTCTGATAAATCGCTGGTTCGATCGATGGAATGAAGGAATCGACATGAATTTAAAATGGTTACGGGAGGGTAAACTTAAGTACAACGAGAAAGTTTATCACGGGTTTGAAAATATGGTTGATGCTCTTGTTGGTATATTGAGAGGAGAGAATACTGGTAAAGCCGTTGTTAAAGTAAAATAAACGTATTTTTAAGCAATTGTATTCTACTTTACTCCTTTATTACTCTGTGAAGTTGATTACTTATTACTTTACCATTACACCTTTATTACGTATAGCAGTTATTTATTATTACCTAGTACAAAGCAGAACTTAATACAATGATTGTTGGTGGCGAAAATGTTAAATACTCATTGTTGTCGAGAATTAGACTGTCTCGGTGTCCAGGTCATATAGCACTGGCACATTTTATATGTTATTTTTACCTTTTTTAAATAGTTCTTTTTTGGAGTGAGATTTTTATTTTTGACAATAGAAATATACAACACGATAAGGCTTACAGATTTTATTTCAAAAAACCTCAATTTTGCGATAGCACCAGCTACACTCATAAAGCTTAGAATCCAATATCACACTATATATAATAGGATTTAATATCGCCTCGATAATATTAGAATTTTATTGAATAATTTACGAGACTAGATCAGTCATCCTGCCTTTTGTTAAATAATAGTCTCTACTTGATCTGTGCTTTATTCTGTGCTTTATGCTTAGCTTAGCTGTCAAACAGAAAGTGGGAAAATATAAAATACAACAACGAAACAGCAAATAAGGCAAACAAAAATAAATATTTTTTAACGTTATAAAATAAAACTTAATTCAATCTAAGGTTTAATTAAGGCCTAACATTTATAGCAGTCTTAATATTTAGACATGTTACTCTCAGACGTACTACAAAAATATTCTAAAAAATCATCGCGTAACGTGTTTGTTACCTCGATCGAAACTTGTTTGGGTAAGATTATAGCCATCGCTGATGATGAATTTCTATACATGGTACTATTTGAAGATTCCAAGAACAAAGAAAAGCAAATCCAAGCACTTTCACAACATTTAACATGTTCTTATGTTGAGGGTAAAAATAAGTTACTGGAAACTTTTGAAGCAGAACTCGGCCAGTATTTTTCAGGAAAACTCAAAAAGTTTACAGTGCCAATTAAAATGTTTGGTTCAGATTTTCAAAAGGTATGAATGTAATGGGAAAACCCTCATACTTATGTATAATTATTATTTGTACAATCAAAAATATTTTGAAGTAAAACACCATGGAATATGACTCTATGATAACAAAATTGCTGTCTTAGAACATTTTGATTTTAGAGAGAAGTGTTTTGAATCACAATACATTTTATTTAACTAAATTAAGTGCTAAGACTGATTGAATTGTGACACAACAAAGTTAGATAAATTGCAATTATGTGGTTCATTATGTAGTCTTTATGTTTTCATTTTGGGTACATGTCTTTGTATTGGTTGTAGAATATTATCATTATGATATAATTGTAAATTTATTATTGCCAATATCGGGTTGATTATAGATATTTAATATATAGGTTGCAACAAGACATCTGATAAAACTTCTTTGACTTACTAGTTAGATGTAAATTGAATAATATTACTTTTATTTGAATCAAATAATTTTCTAACAGGATGTTTGGAAGGAACTTTTGAATATGCCATATGCATCAACACAGACATATGGAGATCTTGCCAAGGCGTTGGGTAGACCTGCAAGTCATTCTCGAGCGGTCGGTGCTGCCTGTGGTGCAAACCCACATGTGATTGTAGTGCCTTGCCATCGGCTGGTTGCTTCCGGTTCCAAAGGAGGTTTCAGTTGCGGTTTAGATAGAAAAGAATGGTTGTTACAGCACGAAAATAAGTTTAGGTCATAAGATTTAAAATAAAACAAATATGTCATTAAGTACCTTGGATTAAGTACATTTGTGTAATAAAAATTGGTTTTAAAATACTGTCATTTTTCAAAATTGTTTCAAAAGTGAATTTGAACTCTTTTAACTCACTTGTCAGATTGTTTTCAAAGTACATTTGTATTGTGTATTGTACATACAAGTGTATTATAAATCTGTTTTGCTACAGATTCTATCACATTTGAATGTTGATTATTATAACCACAGTAAACCACATTTTATTCTTAAATAATTTACATATGTCGACTCAAATAAGTGTTTAAAGTATTTCAAGCATAGCCCCGTTTGACCAGATTGTAATAGAGTCCTTGGATTTGCATTAGTTCCTGATGGGAGCCGCTCTCTGCTACTTTTCCATCGCTCACCACACAGATGCAGTCAGCATCCCGCACAGTGCTAAGTCGATGGGCTATCATCACACATGTTCGACCAGCCTTCGCAGTCTCTAACGCTTCTTGTACCACCTGTACATAGAATTACTTTTAATAGAACTACAAACACAGACACTATAACGGTAATTAGTACTGGGTAATTGGAATGTCTAAAGAGTATGTCTTTTTTGGATGAATGAAGATTCAGGTAGTTAACACTAACTTATGATTTAACATTACTTTCTAATTCTTATCGTTGTACTGTTTGTTGGCCCTAATAAAGAGAAAAAAAAGTATATGACATTTTCGTGGCCACACCTGTAGCGCAATGGTTATTACCATGGCAGATCATCGTTCAAAGGGTTTGATTCTCAGTGAGGCAGAACTTTCATTGTTCAGTTTAAATTTCTGTTTTCTGTCTAGGCGTGTGTCGTTGAATTTGTATGTATGCCATGACACATTCTAGTGGGACTAAGAATTTGTAGCGTTTTTATAATACATGTAAAACAAATACATGTAGATTTCAACTAGCCTAAAATTTAATCTAAATCTTACAACGATACTTAAAGATTGAATCATGCTGACCTTTTCACTTTCCGTATCCAATGCACTAGTCGCTTCGTCGAGTAATAGCATTCGAGGCCGTCTGATCAAAGCTCTGGCAATGGCGACCCTTTGTTTTTGTCCTCCAGATAACTGAGTGCCTTTCGAACCGATGTTCGTATCATAGCCCTGTAAACAAAAGGATGCTAGTTTTAAAAGACTGAGCAAATATTAAAAATGTATAAAAACAAGTAATGCTGCCTGAGTCCTGTCTATGAGTAGGTTATAAAAATATAAAACAAAAAGAAATCTATAAGCAACCGATAAATGAACTGGCTATCTAATATAAAAAAAATATATTTTGTTAGGGAACCAGCGGATTCCACAGATGTTGTTCTAAAAAAAAAAAAATCAGATCGAATACTAAAACTAATCCATTCTTAATTCAATTGAACCGCACATAAAAAAACATCAATGTTGGTAGGTACAACCGTTTAGGCGGAGTTCATTGAGATAAGAATAAATTAATTGAATATATTAAATATACACCTATAATTATAATGATAATATACCAAGGATTTCTTGGCTACGGAATCAGAAGACGAAGGTCAATTTAAAAATATATCTAATAGCTACAGAGTATGTATAGCTATGTATTTAACTACATAGGTTTATTAAATACCTTGTACTTAATAAAATTGATTCACTTACCATGGGAAGTGATAAGATAAAGTTATGTATGTTGGCTTGTTTGGCGACGTCAACAATTTCATCCATGGTATGTTCAGTATAATTATCACCGTACGCGATATTCTCGCCGATAGTCCGATCGAACAGTATCGGTTCTTGCTGCACGATCCCTATCGTCTGTCTCACGTCTCTTAATCGCAGCTCTGGTAGCGGGATATTGTTTTGAGCCTGTAATGTAATGTTATTATTTAGAGAACGTACGTTGCGTAATGGTTAACACTCCGGTCCGCCGTTCAAAGGGGCCTGGGTTCGATTCCCAGTGAGACCGAAATGTTAATGATGAGTTTAAATTTCTGTTCTCGGTCTGGGTGTATTATTGTCTTATGTTGTTCATGGCACCTATGACACGGGGTATCTTAGTGTGGGGCTATGAGTTGTGGCTTTATTTATTATTGCTCCTAATCACTAATCACTAGGCACTTAGTAACTTGATTAGCAAAACCGTCTATATCGGTTGTAGAATTTGTTGGACGAATAATGGTTTGTGATCATCTTCCATTTCGTCGAAACCAAGTTGATTATTCATTATGAATGTTATAGTTAGATAACAAATCTGTTAGCGTTATCAAAAGCCATAAAATCGTCATACTTAGCTTTTTATCTTCAATATGTTTCAGGACACCAAGGCTTTTAGGTAACTGTTAGTCTTATTAAATATAATATGTATATAGTCTAGTAGCTCCACGAGTAGTATGTCAACGAAATTGAAATAAGATAAAAAGAGTTATTTTTGATCCGATGATTTGGCATGTTGGTTTACTTATAGTAACAAACAAATTTTTGGCTTAAAGTCAGTATTGTTTATCTTTCTCTGTTCTTTCTGGGCCAACAACTTATCGTTGATACCTTTTGTGTTACTGGTGTTCGTTGGCGACAGCGATCACTTGCCATCACGTGGTTCTTCTACAAATACTTCTACTCTTTATAAGGCACCTTTCCGAAACGGTGGTAGATGCAAAATATTTGACGTTTCATAAGTGTATTTATAAA
>DWJN01006871.1:0-10366 GCA_018248895.1 Carystus phorcus | reverse complement strand
ACTTCTCTCGCTTCCTCAACTTTCATCACTCTTTTCATACATGCTCGCCGGTTGAGGAAGCTTCTCACTTGACCTTTTGCTTTTAACTTTTATAGTTTTAAGATGTGTGAAGTTTATTGGTACACCTTAATGATACAAACTTAAGCTCCACAAAAGGATTCCCTATGTTCTGGGAGCTATAGACAACACATGAAGACATGACACAGGGACCGGGAACAGAAGTTTAAACTCATTCAAATTACTTCCTCGCTGGAAATTAAAGCCAGCAACCCATAACGGTAGTCCGGCACAGGTCAAAAACAAAATTACAAAGACATAAAGCAAAATATCAAATTTGTTTGTAAATCCGTATTAATGTTTATGGTATTGCGGTTAACGAAACCAGCGAATGCAATCACATTTGCGATAGCTTTCAGCATTATCGGTATATCTGGCTGTATTCACTGCGACGTACGCCGGCGTGTTATTCGACCGATTAAACAGCGCCACGAGAAAATGGAGGCGAAAATTGAATAGGTGCTATTCAAATCGTATTGCAATGGAACTCTATTCAGTAGATAAATGTTGATATTGTAGTACAAATCGTGTTTAAGGTAATAATAACTTGCCCGCCTCCATTCGAATTTACGTTGGAATATAATTTGTCTTCGAATCAAAAGTCGGATTTATTGTATGTTGTTACGCTTCCAAATCCAATCCTTAATTCCATAAAACGTAATCTACCTAACTACCAACGTCTTGCTTGAAACATTGCTTATGTTTCAGGTGGAAGCTTGTACAGTACAAGTATTTCTTCTCTTCCTTCCTTTGACGATGATAAAATAGTTGATGAGTTAGTCAAAAATTTTGAGTTATTGCTGATGGATCGGCTTAAATATACCCATACATATATCCAACACAACTTGCAACAAAATCAAAACGAATATGTTATTGTATATGCTGGATACCTTTGGTGTATGTTCATGGGTGACAGTGGCTCCTAGCGATCACGTGGCTTCTTCTTCTTCTTCGTATGCTCTTGGCAGAACAGTCGTGGTCAGGCATGATGTTTGGATTGCACGTGGCTGATCTCCTCGTTTGTCGTCTTACCTAAAAAACGCCTGTATAAATCGTACAAAAATGCTATACCTATATTTTTTTGGTATCAAGGAAATCTATTCCCAAATGTTAATTTACTATAGATTATGAAGGAGTCTTTGGCATCAGGATCCTGTTGAAAGTATTGAGCTCCTTAACACCTAGATGGATGGTACTAATCCATGTGTTCCTTTTTTATGCCGTAAGCAGATAAACAAATAGATAGGTCACCTGATAGTAAGTAATCACAATCCATTGACATTAGCAACACCAGAGTTGGTGACTTCTGGTGACCGTGTTGGCATGCGTGAAATGTTGGACCCGCCCTTTGAAGCACCCCATGTCACAGCACTGTGGGAACACTCATGCAAGAAGTAGAAAATGTTTAGTGATAGGTTTTTTTGTCCTCCTGGCGGTAATTCGCCATAATATCTTTAAAAACCGGCCGTAAAATATTTTATTCTTATATAATACAGCACGCACTGCTCCTCTTTTCCCCAGGAGATTCAAATGTGATGCTTTTTCGTTGCTAATGTCGACACATTGACACATTCTATAAGGAAGAACCTTTGATCATTTGATATAAGTAGATAAAAGCTATAGTTCGAAGTCTTGTAAGTTTGTATATTGTCAGTGATCTTAGAACCTGTTTCTCTGATTTATCCAATATTCGACTTGTATACTTTAGCTAAATATCACAAAAGTTTCATAAATGATCCAATCCTAATTTACTCGTTGCATAAGAACTAACGTCGTGCTTTTTGAAGTAAAGCATTCACATTTGTTTAAAAAGTGATTTAGATAGTAAAACCTGTAGTGTGATTAATGAAATTCATAACTATATTATAGAAGCGTGGCCTATAGGTTTACATTTGTTACCATTAATCATTATACAGTTTATCATTAATAATTCATCACATAAGTGCGCGCCTAGCTTAACAAACAGATCGATTTTATCATTCGACGCATACATTATGTCACCTATATTGAGGTTTTTCGGGTTATCGTGCATTGATGTGAAATCCTTTATGTTCGTTTATGAATTATTTGAATTGGGATATTGGCTGGATAGAGAAAAATGGATAAGTTTAACGTGAAATGGCTTTTATAATGGCAAGGTGTAGAAATACAATAATATTTCTACTCAACAATTAAAATAAAATTAAATCACTCCAAAGTCACGTGTCAATATACAGCAACGATGTCAATTGTTTAATTTGTGTCTCTATACGTCACTTGTTCAATTTGTTTCTCTATTAATATGTCTTGGTTTACTAAAAACATAGTTGACAGTTGTCTAATTTATCAGTTTACCAGCGGAATGGAATATGTGATGCTACAGGCCTTTTGGGAGAAAAATATGAAATGGTTTTATAAAAAGCTAACTATAAAAATATAAGTTTGGATTAATAAAAATATATTAGACATTTTGAACTATTTTAACTTCCTATAACTGGGATCGACACTTTTAAAAAAATATAATTACTTTAATAAAAGATTCGTACTAATTGTTCAAAACTACATGAACTTTTAATTTCTATAACAATATATTATTTTTCTCTTACATTTTCATTAATTACACTATTATGGAAGTTCAAATTTCATCTAATGTTCAACAATCAATTACGTTTAAGAGTCTATGTTTATTGGAAGGTAAACCTTTATCCGTTGTTCGATCGTGGTACCAATAAACCTACTATTTCCATTATACAACTGAGTACTGCTCTTGACAGTTGGCCAATTTAACGCTGCCCTGCTCAACTCTTTGGCTAGCAGGTTCCACAAAACTATTTTATCTGTTATATATGTATAATTTAGACCGTTGTATTTATTTTGTTCATTATACACATTTAGTTTATTTGAATGGGATAAAAGGTTAGTATGATTGATAGTTTTTTAATGAGAGATGGCGCCTTGCTTTTTGTTGGCGGTTTTGGTTGTCTTTGAATTTATATCGGTCGTATTCAACCATTCAACTTCGGCACTCCCTGATCTGCTTGACATTGGGGATTCCTTACAATGACATAAGTAGTTGAAGTATTAGTGCTTCTACACTGTATTTAAACTGTCTAACAACATTCACGCAGAATTTTAAAAAGTGTAATCCCGCTTCCCACAATTTTGTCCTAAACTCCAATGCCAAGGAAAAAGAAATTCATGAATCAGGTAACGCGACTCGAATCAAACATTGAATAACGTATTTCTTATCTCAATCTTTATCCCCACTTCGCACGGAAACGATTTCCTGAAATTCAACAAACCAGACAAGTAAACTTTTAAATCTCTGAACGGGAGAAAATGTTTCGCTTTTCAATTCTTCGCATGAAACATTGTTAATCTTTTCATGGATGTACAAAATGTTAGGTATTTTCGACCTTATACATTTTAAAGCTAAAACTGTCTTTTCAATCAGTACATAAGGTTGAATTTCTGAAAAATACGAATATTTGAACGATTATAGAATTGTTAAGGATACTATTGTAGGGCTAAAAACCGTTTCTTAGAGACCGTTTACTGATTAGGTATTAACATTTCATAATCGGCATTCGGAGTATATGAATAAAGAAATTAGCAATCAATAAAATCGTTTCGATGGAAGTAAGAATTGGCCAAAATTTTGCTACCATAAAAGCTCCATTTTGATATGAAAAGTTATAATCAGACGACTACAAAAACACAAAAATACTTGGAATTGAAAACAGATGCTTGACAATAAAATAAGGATAAATAGGGTCGTAAAACAAATTCAAACACTATCATCGTCTCCACTTCTGAGGTGTGCTATACAATTATGACATGATATAATAAAGTCAGTATTACTCAAACCATCTTTCATACTGTTCCTAACCTTACGTGGCAACCCTTCCCAGTTGTAAGATGACCCGCGACGCGAGTGGAGTAATAATGTGCCACTCCCAAACTTACGCTCCAATACCTCTCGATTTATAAATCTCTGTTTAAAATAAATTTACTCGGAGCACATCTTTTGTCATAGCTCACAGCACTCGGGAACAATTATTGTAACACAAATGTTCACTTTACAGCTTTAAAAATGTTGGTATACATTATAATACACCTGCATTATGGTCATAAATCGGTGGTTTTTATGTTACTGATTAAACGAGCAGCAGGAATGATAATGATCACCATCGCTCGTGGACCTTTTCAAGAAAGAAGAGATAAGAAAAATAAGTCTGGTTTTCAAAACCCAGCTGAAACACGACTTCGCGGAAAGATGTTATCAGTAAAATATTAATGACTTAATAGTAAATAACTAAGTTAGAGATCTTTTAAGCTTAATGACATCACACGTTATCTATAATGGAAAGCCTTAACCAGATATATTCAATGAAAAAGATGGCGACACAGTTGTGCTTTATTAAAGTTTAACATATTAAATGTAACTATTTTCAAATAAGGACTCCTTTCAAATAACCTGTTACAATAAAAAGATAATTGTAAAATATTCTAAGCTATAATGCGCCACAGCATTTTACGCTCTCAATGAAGAGATATAGAAACTGCTAAAGGGTTGAAGTCAACATTTGGAGCTATAAAAGTTCATTTTCCAGAATTCGCTTGGAAAACTACGAGCAATGGTGCGCCGTTGACGCGGTAACCCAGGGTTGCGCTGGTTCCCCGGCAGCTTGTCGTGCCGCAGTAGTCGCAGTGCTTGGTACCCAACTTCGAGCTGCTTGTGCTTGCAGAGGAACTGACTTTGCACAGCTATACGACTGTCTCGGCTGGCAACGTCTACTCTGGCTTAATCCTTGCGTCGGTAAGATGACTCCGTTACATTAGTTTTATTTTTCTTGGAAGTTGTAGGCTATCTCCGAAACTAATTCTTTTATAAAATAAATAAATAGACGATAAATAAGACAAGTTCTTATGGTAAATGATCACTGCGAAGAAATAAAAGAGAAAAAAGACAGTATTGGCCTTCACGAACTCAGATGGAACATGATAAGTCATTTATAAGTCATTTGTTAACTAACTTATGCAACAGGGTAATGGCTAGCAAGGGTAGGCTAAATAAAAGCTAGCTAATACAACTGCAGGTAAACTAGAGAACAGTATAAAAAGAACAATATAAGAACGATCTGAATAAAATATGCTTGTCAAGCTGAATACTAAATCTAAATAATTTTAAGGGCATGTGCAGTTCAGTTGTGAATTTTCAATATTAAATGATGAAATCTTAAAGCCACTGAATAATTTCCAAGAAATACAATTAAAATTCAATCTGTCTCACATTGTTTTACTTGTCTTCCAGTCGAATCTCAAAGCGACTATCACGTCAAGACCTACGGATCTCTGCAAACCACGACGCCCTTTGACAACGGCATCCGATACATCACGGTGGCCCCTGAACGTCCAATCCACCACCGCACTACCACTCACCACCATCGACACACCACCCAGCACGGCACATCGCAAGTGGAAACTTCTCACGTAAGTATTTCACATTCTCAGTGGTAAGGCCTATATTGCCATACGGGTAGTGCTTCTTAACTCGTTCTGTTTATTTTGCTATTTTCAGGAGAACTCCCGCCAAGAGCTTAGTCCAATCACAACGATGTCTGAGCAAACGATCAAACCGAACGAGATAGCGCAAATATCGAAACCGGCCGTCGAAACGACTCCTGAGACGTCTACCATCGCTACGACCACGACGACAACTTCGACGACCACGACTACAACTACAACGACGACCACGACCACAACGACGACGACAACGCCGAAACCGACGACTACAGCCGAACCAACGAAGTTTTGCATCGTGAAGAAGCCGGAGAGCGATGATCAGGCGCAGTATATTAAGATGGGAGAGACTAGACGCGTGAGTTTGTATTTACACTCTCTGATATGTTAAAAATTGTAGCTGTAATTATAAGTTTAGTAATTAAACGTCGATGTTAAATCGAATATTATTTATAAATGTCCAGCGGAATAAAATGAGACGAATAATAGTAGACATCATATTGAATTTCAGCAACATACTGCACTCTAAAGATGCATAAGATGCGTCGTACTTTTTGCGTTTATGTCCTCTGCCATAAGGTTGCCTGAAAAAATCGCTACTACAGCGATAAGTCCGTCAATTATGATCATAAAATTTTTACTCCATATGTACATTTATTTAGTCTGTGCAATAAAGTACTGTATTGTTAACGATAACCACTTACCAGCACCTCGTCTGCTCATAAGCTCCTATTTCGCCCCTAAACCGAATATCGTCAGGGTAAAAAAATCGTTCTTCTTTGCAGTTATACCGCTCAGCAGAACTAGCCGAGTGCACGGACTTGTGTGTATGTGAGGCGTCTCTTCAAGTGACTTGCAAGGTTGCGTGTGTACCTCGAGCGCCATGCTCCTCCCGCCTGGCACACTACTCGCACGCCGCTCCTGCCTACCAGGCCTATCGGGGACGCTGCTACTGCTATTCGGGCTCCTTCATCTGCATGAGACCTAACCCTGGTAAGATTACTTCTTTTCTCCAGAAACATCTGTGATCTGATCCGTTTGTAATTAGAATTAAGTGGATTTAAATAGGAATTAGGATAAAATCAAATCCATTAATAATGCTGTTCATGAGGCTAAGGTGTAGTAGAAGAAAAATCATTTATTTATTCATAGTAAATAGACACGTCTACAGTATATTCTGACTCCTTCTTATTTCCAAAAAGTGCAATTCGGTATCTTCAAAGTAATGTAATATTGTCGTTAACATCCCTGACATCAGTTATAGTTAAATCTAAACCCAATTCGTGAAAGACACCAAGTTACTGAATCCGAATGTCCCAAACTATTTGTGAAAGTTGCCAAAAACAAATTTCCTCTGCAGGTGAATACAAACTCCCTGAAGGTGTGTACTTGCTGCTGGGCTTCAGCGCTGTCGATGAATCGCTTCTCAGACCACACACCGGTTTGGGAGCTGAGGATGCTGTGCGTCTACTCCAGCAGTATCTTTATTCTCTGCATACTGGAGGGGTAAATATTTTTAGTTGAATAACTTACAAACGAGCACATTAACCAGTCATATTTGACTTCCTTTCCCCAACGAAATCATTAAGATCAGAGCCATTCCCGACGCAAAATCAGCCAAGAAAACTGCTGACTTCATTTATTACATTAATAAGTAAGAAGTTAAGTAAGTTAAGTAATAATAAGACTACGCTCATGACCAGATCCTAAACTTGCCAAATTCTGTGTTGCAAGTGAAATAGACTTAACACAAATGAGACAGCAAACCGATCAAGACTTACAGATTTTTTTATTTTCAGCTTCACCCATCAACTACCCATATTAGGTATAAGGGTTGTAATTGAGGAGGCCTAGAATAAACTTTACCACTGATCCAGTGTAATTGGTGAAGGGCCTATTGCCAAATTTTATTCCATCTTGTAATGTCTTCTGATAGAAGCTTAACAATGTTTAATACTTAATATATAACTGTGGTAACCCTTCCAAACTTTATTAGTAAATAATTATTTTTCTTATTTCGCAGACAAACTGCACGCTGACCCTTTTCAATATCACCAACGAGAACGTAATCATATCCGCAAGCGTACCGCCCAGGGAACAAGAGCTGCTGAGGGATTCTGGAGAAGCTCTGCTAGATAGAGAAAAGGTATCAACATTTTTATATTTGGTTATCCGACAAATAAATCTCTAAGCCATAAAATGCTCCTCTGACCCTCTGGTCTGAGTGGAATGCGTCTCTACGCAGCCCACTAAAATGTGTAACAACATTTCGTGATCTATTTATGAAGGAATGAAATTGCTCGTAAGGCGGATAGAAACCTTATAACGATGCATGGGTTCCACCGCGATAAACCGGATAGCACATTAGAGTCCTCTTATAGTAGACCCTATTCTAAATAGGATCATCAATTGTTTCAGCAAATGGCAACCACTACAAATGAACCACCCTGAAGCACCCAATTTTTTTAACTTAATGTCTAACTTAAGGTATCTTCCTTTCTTATTTCCAGGAGGAGTGCATTGACGTTCTCAAGATTGTAAAGTCTCGCATCAATTCTCAGCACGAAGACATCTCCTCTCACCTTCTGCTGTCCATTTTTAAAATTGCCGAAGTCGATGTCGTGTACCCCACACCGCCTAGCTCCGCCATCGGAAGCCACAAACCGGACAAAAAGGTTTACATCTTCATATTTTTGATCACAATCCTTTACAACTTCAAGGAAGCCATGTCCTTCGTACTCGCCATCTCGTTTCTCAAAAATATTGTCAATTGTTTGTCGAATTTATTCGATACTAGAATTAGTAGCACAAAAGGATATTCTACTTCTATTTCTTTAGACGTTGTTCCTTTCTCTAAGAAAATTTATATTTTAAATGAGAATAACATTTTTGTATCTATTTTTAAATGTTATGAAGAATTTATTGACTATAATACAGTAGTTGATGTAAAATATCATGATATTGAGCACAGAGCACTCGCTTTAGGTAAAGCACAAATGAAACACATCACCGATGAGAATATAATAGATGTAAGGGACTTAGAGGTAAAACTATAAGGAAATAAAACATATCATAAACGCTGTGAGTATTACAATATGTACTAATATAAATGAACTTGTTGCTAATGCAATTATACCTAAATATTTTTCTAGAGATGTGTATTACGAAATTGGATGTACTATTATTGATTCGGAGAAGCTTTTTGGTGATTTCTGTTTTGGAAAAATCGCGTCCTCTTCTTATGGGATTGTAAAATCCGTTAGCTTAGGACTGACTCTAGTAGTAGTATGAAGACTGAGATGATAACTAAACATATCATAGTTAAGTGTATTTCTTTTGTTTCGACTTAGAACTGGTGCTTGTAGGTCGATCTTAAAGGCTGGGTTTTGTAAATAAATGTACTACGCCTTTTACACTGTTAGTGTTTCATTTTAATATTCTGTTAGCGTAAGCTGTTCTTATGTCACAGAGATTGCTATTTATTATTTCTTCTATTTATATTTGCTATCTGCTACTATTTTCTTTATTCTAATACTTTCTAATTTCAAATTAGATATTTGTGTGTTCAGTACAATAGATTTAGTCAGTATCTGTGGCATAGAAACTTGGATTATCTATTGATAGGTTGCGATAGATTGATTGGGTAGATCTGTTGTAGAATTACGTACGCCTTTCTGTTAGATAGATTACGTGTAAGTAGACGTTGTAATTATCAATGTGAATGCACGATTAGTACACACCGCAACACGAAACGTACGGGAATATTTTTAATTATTTGCTATCGGTAAAACCTCGTTAAACGTAACATTGACGATATATGATTTTAAACAAAGGACATCGTTGATTTTGTAGATTGGTGCAAAATAAGCGTATTCACCGTGATATTTCGTCCAATTGAATGGATTGTGCTCACGGTTAAGCCGTGACAAAGCCTTTCAAACAAAGTGATCATGATAGCTTCTACATGGATTTTCATGCGAGTCTTCCTTATCTATAGGAAGTTTAAGAAAAGAGTGGGTTAAACAAGAAAATTCTATAACAAGTCTAAAAACCAGTAAAAATCCTTATATTGTGCAGTAATTATTATCTGCGTAAGTACATCCGGTTATTGTTTGAAAATTTGTGATAGTGTTATAAAAATATACTCTACTACTATTTCTAAATTTGAAGTAGTGTTATAAACTTGTGTATATTCGTTTTGATTTTCAAAAACCGAAACGAAATTAACATCTAAATGATTATTTTCTAAAAGTCTTATAAAAACTTTCATTTTTACTTTCAATTGCTATCTTCGATGCTATACCTGGTTTCTAATAACCATTACGACATCTAATTCTAAAGTCATCGAAGTTTGTGGACATTTTATAATAATACGAGTCACGTTAATTATACAATAAGTAATCTAAAATTAACCACAACGTTTATGACTGTCAAGAAACAATGTTCCATAACACAAAGTCAATCTTAATATGGAGTCCTGAATTCCTTAATACACCTATATTTTATTTTACGGCAAATAAACATTAATATTTATTTGTTTTAACCGCCCCTTCGCCCGTGTTGAAGCCCTTAAATAATAATATATTTTTTTAATCTTAAGTATCCTGTGTCCTTTTTTTATACCTCTAAGAATATGTGCACAAAGTATTATGATAATCGGTTACTTTTGGCGTAAAAGCGTAACAAACAAACTTACATTATAATATGAATTTTGTTCGCCAAACATATCGTGAGCACACGTATTGTAAAATTACAACATAAATAATTAAAAATATTCCAACGCGTGTGGTGAATTTGTTACTTTAGG
>DWJN01006870.1:0-10367 GCA_018248895.1 Carystus phorcus | reverse complement strand
GGTCCTTGATAGTAGTACACGTTTCTACTTCTTTCTATAGTATACTGCAGTATAATTGTGCAGCTGAGGTACCGTGTTACCTTGTTCGTGCACGAAATTTTAAACTATGAAAATTGTAACATTATTGGGCGGCCTAGAATACAAATACCAATCCCAGGCTACAGACCAGGATGGGACAAGAGGAAAAAGAAACCGCCCTGCTTGTTGTTAGAGCTTTGCATGAGGACCATATTTATTCAGATTATTATTTAGTCATTAATGTTATTTCTTATAATAAGTCCATGAAGTCTGCCTAGGTAGTTACTAACCTTTTGGTTCAGTTAGCCGTCAAAAGACTCGTGATCGGGTTATTTTCTTCAGTACTTTCTTTCTTTACTTTTCTTTCTTGGCTTGCAATGCATCAGTGAGGCTATTGGGTACCTTACACTTCACTTACACTATGAGTTTAAAACACATATTTTTATTACGTAGATTATATTGTGATGTTCACAAGCATTAATCTTAGTCTAAAGAAAGTTCTTGGATAGGAAAACTGTGGAAGAAGGTGTTCACATTTATCATCACTTCAGCGGCTACAGCCTTCACTGCTTTTGGTGCGACTTCAAGTATGACTTCGTTACTTTTATTTGATATCACTTCACGGGCTAATTTAGCTGAAAGAATGATAAAAATTAAACCTAGTCTACCGGATTTTCTTTGCCTTTTAAAACATTACATGATAGTAGATTACGTAAACAGTGACAATGTAATTTTTTTTTATGTCTACAGAGAATTTAGTTTAGTATCCCAGAAATATTGATTTGTATTTATTTATCTGTGAGGCCATGCATGGCTAGCTACAACCCTTTTGGAACTGCTACCATGGGTAGACATCTGGAGCTTCGTCTTTTTCATAACTGGGTGCACCACGTGCATTGGACTTTAAGGTGGATGGAACCTTAACTTTAAGATTTAACTCTAAGATTGTTGATGTTAAAAACCTTACCTAATACTTCATTTCCATTGAACAAATTTTCGAAGACGACATCACTTTTATCTTTTAACCCGAATGAGTGTTTCCAGTCTTTGATATCCCAATATTCAACTCCATATATTTCAATGTTGTCCAAGTCTACATCCACAACCAATTCTAATTTTCCTATCAAAGAAAACGAAATTAGTTACAACTTTAAAAACTTTATTTCCGTGATGATCTTCATGTTACCGTATGGAAAATTGTCATTGAACTAACCTAAAATTATAATAATTTTATCTGTTATTATTTCAAAACATTAGTTTACGTTTTGACTTTAAATTCCTCTTTGATTTAAATATTTTTTTCAATACACAAAGATTAAAATAGATTTTTAAAATCAGATCACTTACTCAGTGTAACATGCAGAGCTCCTTCTCCCTGAATAGGGAGAGTTAAAAGGTTGCCATCCATTTCGTATTGACCTTCAATTTCACAATTACAAAGAAACTTTGACATAATTTTGTTCTTAGACTTGTTACGCCTGTAATGAAAAACTGTTTTAGTCCTAAAACTTAATGATTTACTAAGTTATGATGATAACAAATAAAAACAAGACAAGAGGATGACCCATCGTTAGTCGAAACTGCACATATAGGTACTACTTCAAGACTAGGATAGATGTTACTTAGAAGAGCCACAGCCTTATTTTTAAGAGCCATTAGCTGTAGCTTAAAACCGAATTATAAAGTCAAAGTTCATCGTTCCAACAATATATGAAAATACCTATCTATCAAACAGCATTTTATTGTCCTCTATTGGACACAGGCCTCTCCTAATGGCTTTTCGACCGGTTTAGATCCTCAGAATCCAGCGGTTACTCGCTATCTTCTTTGAGTCATCTGTTTACTTGGTCGGGGGTATCCTGTGCTCCTTTAGCGAAGCGTGGGCGTCGTTCGAGGACTTTTTAATTTCCTCTATCGTCGGTTCTCCGAAGAAAATGGCCTGCCCGTTGCTACTTTAGCCGGCTAGTTCTACGAACTATGTCGGTAATCTTTGTTCGGCTACGAATTTAATAGTATCGTAGCGTGATGCTTAACATAGCTCTTTCTACATACATCTCGCTGGGTGATTTTGGGCGTTAAAATGAGGGTAATAATAAAAGATAATAGGTTTCAGATCCGAATTTTAACACTGGCAACAGAAATTGCTCGGATATGTTCGTCTTATGAAAACACCAGGAGAGCAGATATTATGTGAAAAATATCGAAAACAGGAGAGAATATTAAGTTATGAACACGAATGGAGAAGCAAAATTTTAAAGTGGTCAATCAAGTTTAAATAAAAGTAGTAAATACTATATTTACAATTAAAGTAATATTTTTAATTGAAATTAATAATGTAACTTACACAACTTTCTTCGCAATGCAGTCTTTTAATCCTGTGACAGTGATATCATATAAAATTAATTTAAGGTCAGGCGTGCTCGCGTCAATTTTCTTAAAGCTGATAGGGTCCATGGGCTTGATGATGTATTCCGGTAAACCCTTCGCCAATATAGGAATCATGGCCTGAGTTGACTCTTTGATACATTTTGGGTTGTCTGATTTACATTTTGTTACCAATCCTGTAAAGGCGAAATGTAATATAATAAAAAATAAAAAATCAAAGACAAGTAATATCATATACGATAAATGTTTAGGACTTTTGATATATCAGAGTTCATTGACGCACACAAAAGCAGAATAATTATATATATAAAGATTTATATGTGTTCATTTAATATTTTAAAATGATTATATGAGAAAATATTCAGTGATTACTGACCTTAAATAAATAAATACACCTTATTAACTACAGAATAATCAGCCAAAGTCAATCAAAAACATCATCATACCTAAAGGTCCATTAATTACGATTTATAATTATTATTCCATACTAGTGCTACGATAGAGTGAGTAAGGCCGAATATCTGTCATTTGAATGACCAGATTTATTTATTATCCTTTATTACACACCATAGTTTTAAAACAAAAAGCCTCGTACAGTTATTTAGTTTTGCACAAAACGCGATTTCATCGCTTAAAAGTAGTTTAATTTGTTTATTGAATTATTTATCGTCCATTCAGTTTTATTCATACGTTTTATACTTAAGAGCTCTTTTAGATTACTGATGCTATTTTTACTATTAATTGGTCCAAAAGAATTAAGGTTATTTTCAGTGAGATAAATGTAAAAACGCAAGTTAAAACATTGAATAAGATTACAGAACTGTAATTATAGGATATTTCTATACCTATATTTTAACATTCTTCCTTCATTAGTCCCATTTCATTAAATAAAAAATATTTTGTAAATTTTTTACTAGCGTCTTACCCAAAACTCAAGTCTTGTATTTTATTAGATAAATAACTATTAATTATTAGTTAAATATTTTTTTAGCAAAAAAATAATACACATTTCGTCATTCGAAACTTTATAAATGTCAATAAAATTTTACCTGCACTAATAACGGACACCCAGAGGGCTGAAAACAATATAATAGTTTGTCTAAACATTGTTTCTCTTACTTGAACTGTATGGGGTATATCGGGGTATGAGATAAACTGAGCATAATTTAGGCGTATGCGTCATTTATATACCTGACCGCGGTATAAAGATCTATTTAATCAAAACATCGACAACTGGTTGTACTAGTTTTTGTTTGGTTAAACAAAAGATGTACCAAAAAATGTTCAAATTTATTTTTAGCGATAATTGATTGCTAATTTTATTATTGCGAACTAACATAGGTCATCCATCAAACGTTTATAATATACATAATATTATATCATTGTGAATAATATCTATAATATTATTAATTTATTTTTCGGGTTATGGTCATTAAAAGATACAGCTTTCTACATAGTGAGTTTAATAAAACGTATTTAATAAAATTATTTTACTGCCTTAGTAACATAAAATTGGTATTTAAGTAGTAATCTGCCTCGCTTCGCTTCGGTAAAGCGAAGCGTTTTACTGCATCCGATACAATTGCGATTAATTTATTTCAGGCGTTATACAATTCATATTTAATTCAATTAGTCCATTTTGGGAAAAATATTTAATCTGTCTTAAAACTGAAAAATATTAATTTACTAGTTGACCCAGCAGACGTTGTTCTGCAACATATATATAACCTAGCAGACCCGGCCACGCGTTGCTGTTACTAAGGTTTACATACTCAATTTTGTCAATTAATTACCTTACACCGCCATCTGTTAGAATGTTATGAAACTTATTCTTTGAAAGATATTAAACAAATAATTTGCAATAAAATAATATTGCGACTGTAAATGGAGATGTAAGCTATCCTATCTTTTAAGTTGAAACAAAGTGAACACGGTGTTTCAAAATTTGATTAAAATGGGTTAAGTAGTTTAGGAGTCCATTGCAGACAAACACCGTGACACGTTATTTATATATATTAAGATTATAAAAATTATAGAAAAGCTGTTAAAGCATCATTGATTATGTCTTCTGTAATCTCCATACCAAGTGATAGTACTTATTCCGAGTAGAATCGTTCTCCGGGAGTAAATGTATCCTTGATCTTTACCCGCGCTATTAGCACAGTTTTGAAAAGTTTCAACTTATTTCGTTTAGTAGTTTCTCTATGATATCTGAAAAATAAACAGGCGGATATTGGTACAAAATATATTCAGGCTCCATATAGAAAACAAAGTACCTATATTAAATTTCTAATGTATATTTTCCAACATTACAATTTTTTTGAATGAGTGTTGCGATATTATGATAATCCAGTACACGCTCGGACATAAACGCTGACGTCCCACAAGGCTCTGTGCTTTCACCCACACTGTTCATCATGCACATCAATGATGTTCTTAACATCAAGAATATCCATTGCTATGCTGATGACAGTACGGTTGATGCTCGTTACAGAAGCCAAGCAAATATATCTCGGGGACAGATTGAGGAGAAGAGGAATAAACTTGTGTCTGAAGTCGAGACACCTCTGGAGCGGGTCTCAGATTGGGGCAGCCTAAATTTTGTCCAATATAACCCTGAGAAGACACAAGTGAGTACACAAATACTGACCCAGAAATATGTCCGCAAACCAGAATGCTGTAAGAGGTGACAAAATTTGGCCTTTTACTTGGTAGTCATAAAGTTATGCTATTCAAGCCATTAATGAGGAGGTCTAGACCATACTTCATCACGCTGCTCCAGTGCAGATTATTGGAGTACTATTTAAATAAATAGTTCAAATTCAAAACCATTTCATATAGGTATTATCTCAATATAGTTATTCTCGTTATTTTTTGATTCTACCACCGTTTCTGTTCGGTTATTGTCGACGCGACCCATACGCAATAAAATTTGAATGAGAAGTTTATTTTGTTTTTGATCTGGGTGTATATCTTAGTTTTCAAGTAAAACAACAAAATATTGTAATATTCAAACACAAAATAAAAAAACAAAATATTGTAATAAAAAAACAAAATATTGTAATATTCGATATAATTATAGCCACGCTCTGCGTTCCAAATTCGACCGCATGTAAATTAATTTTGTTTTATGGTCTACTACACTGTTGAATGTCTAATTTAGTTTAATGATTTGCTTGTTATAATATTAAACATAACATTTAGGTTTCTGCACTTTGTTATATAAACGGAACTTTTATTGGCGAATCGTCCTTGTTTTGATATATACATATTATACTTTAAATTTTTCATTATGAATTCTTTCACATTTCCATCACGTGTGTTTTAAGTATGGGATCACTTGAATTTATTTGTCGCGATATAGTTTTAATTAAATTGATAACTCCTAAGATATTCGGATAAATTGTATTGTGAAAAGTTCTGCTATGATTTGTATAAAATGCTTAACGCATTCAATTTGATAAGGAATATAATGTAGTAGACTACTCTTAAAATATAGACATGCCATCGCGAACTTTATTGTAGACCTATAAAAGAGGAACATATCTACCATACATTATTTTTTATTTAAAGTGATTAGGCAGCGTTTTCGAAGAAAGCTTTTCTAACATCTTCAATAATGACCTTCGTCTTAAAATAACTTTTAATTATATGCTTTTAAGTCGGTCGGTCCTATGACACTTTCCGCAAAAATATTTGACTTTTAAGGGGAAAGAATTCTGTAACTTATTTTAATGAAATCAAACGAAATTTACTTTAAAGTCATATAAACTTTTACTTTTATACTTTACAACGTTTTGTCTTAGTTGTCAATAATACTATACAGAATCGCTAAGGTTAATACTGTATAGGATTGACTACTGATTCATGCTATACGTTTTCTTTCAGTTAGTAACAGGTTGCAATTTTTTAGACTTCATACCGTCATACAAAATAAACGTACCTACTGTAAAATACAAACCTAGATTTGCTTTTACGAACATTTCTCAGTATTGTACTCGAAGTTCAATTTATTGCGAACCACTTGTAGGTATTGTACCAACGTTGTCAACTATTTGATGAATAAATTATTTACTTGTGCGACAAGAACAAAACAAATATTACTTTGCTATTGGAATACAAAACATACATCTGGCTGAACGCTAAGTGGTTGCGGTTTGACACAAGTTTGTTGATTCGTTTGTATGATCTAATGAGTAAAATATAATAAGAATCGCTTAATACAGAACTACAAACGAAGGTGTTATGCAACAATTAGCAACCCACTTTGCATGCAAAGATTACATTTTATAGTCCTGGACTATTTAGTTTTACTACGTGTATTACTTATTATACTACCAACCAGTATTATAATCACTGGTTTCCAACAATAGAGTACTCAAAGCTATCAAAATAAATTGAAATTGCCTTTAAGGAAAACCTTTACCACTACCTGTGCAAACCTATTCTCAGCTTCATAACAGCCATAATTAGGTAATGTATATGCTCTCTACGCATAGTTGGCCCATGCAAGGCACAGATCTCTTCTTCTCACTGAGGTGGTCTAGAGCATACTCCACCACGCTGTTCCAGTGCGGATTTTTGGAGGAATATACTAATAATAAAAGTAAAGGGGTGGAATACGCACGCTGAATTTTTTTTTCATTTTAATGTAGGTAGGCTTTTCAACTGGGTAAATGTGGGTAACTTCATGTCATTATCTGAGTGCGACCCCTTTTAGCAGACCTACTCCGCCGTGCCATCTGTTAAAACCTTATGGAACTAATAATTTGCAATTACTCAATTTTTCAATTAATTATCTTACATCGCCATCTGTGTTAGAATCTTATGGAACTAATTCTTGGTGAGATATTAAACAAACAATTTGCAATAAAATTATTTTGCGACTATAAATTGAGATCTAAGCTATCCTATCTTTTAAGTTGGATCAAACTGGACACGGTGTGCAAAATTTGATTAAAATCGGTTAAATAGTTTAGCGAGTCCATAGCGGACAAACACCGTGACACGTACTTTATATATATTAAGATTTATAGAGGTGTACTTTGATAGAATAAACGTTTCTTATTATTCCGATTCTCATAGAACAGAAACTGTTTGGTTACGTTCCTTCATCGAACGCGACGCACCGCGAGTATCCATGGTTACGTCGTTAACATCCCGCTGGTACGAACGACCCGGTTTTCATCGTCGTTAGGCGCACCGGGAAGAATTGGAATAGCTTCCCGATTAGACGATTTCGAAGTCTTCAAGAGGGCAGTGAATATTCTTTTACTAAGTTAGTTCTTCTACCATCTTAGACTTCTTCGGCACTTACCATCAGATGGAGTATACTTCAAACAATAAGTTATGTAAGTAAAAAAAATACAGAGATTAAAAGAAAAAATATCTATGTTATTTATGTATTTAATTTTTGATAAATTATATGTTTCAATAATTTTATTAACTCCTAATATATATAAATAGCAATTATTGAGGATACGTAAAATAGCTATAATTTTACCAAAGTAAGGTGACGGGTTATTGGTTGGATATAAAGTATGTATATAAAAGATAGTCGCTCAGCGAGCTATGGATGCTCGGTATTTGTTTACATGATAGAATCAGTAATGAGGAAATCCGTAGAAGAACAAAGTTAACCGACATAGCTCAGCGAATTAGTCCGCTGAAGTGGTAGGTAATGGGCCGGCCATATTGTTCGAAGGACCGATAACCGTTTGGGAAGAAAGGTCCTCGAATGGCGACCACGCCTCGGAAAGAGGAGTATAGGTCGCCCTCTGACGACGGCGGGCGTCCGCTGGATTCAGAGGGCTCAGGACCGGTCAGTGGCGAAAATTAGGAGAAGCCTATGTCCAGCTGTGGACGTCTACAGGCTGATGGATGAATATAAATGACGAGCTGAACCCAGCAAACGTCGTTTTCCTGAGATTAGCCCGTTCAAACAATTAAATAAACAAACAAACTCTTCCACTTTATGTATTAGTATGAATATACAAAAACTTGAATGCATTTATAGTATGTGCATGGGTTCGTCAAATTCGATAAAATACAGCTAAATTTTAGTATGACAAAAAAGAATAAAAACATGTTTTATATACACGTAGTTACTACAAACTAGATGATCCATGCATTTAAATCAAAATTGCACTTAAAGTAAGCAAAAGTAAGAATTGGTATTGCAATGTCTATCGTAAATACGAGAATGTAAATGAATACTATCAATATCGGATGTGTTCTTGTATAATATTTATAATAACACAAGTAATAAAACAATTGTATAATATTTTGAATCATGTTTTATTTAATTTCCAAGCCCTTAAGTAGGAATAAATAAGGAATAAATAATATTTTTCTTATTTCCAAGACTATTCTGTGAATATTTCTTGCAACGGTTCTTTTTTCAGAAAGTCATTTATATTTTTTGAGACTGATTTAATGCACGTATTAAATATGGGGTCTTGTACTAATTCGGCTACTTTCACATAATTTTCTTCAGCAAATTTGTGAACTGCATCGGCTAAAACAAAATATTATTGGAGATAAAAAAATAAACCTATTTTAAATATTTAAGTTGTCAAGTAATCTATTTTATTTGTACTCATACAGAAACTGTATTAATTATTGATCCTTATTTGGACTTTCTATACTAAAACTAATCCCATCCCGGAATATCAAAATGTGGAAGTCGTGACAGCTTTCCCTACTTGGTCTGCTTAAGGATTATATCATCATTATTATAAAACGGGAATAATATTAATATAATGAGATATTAATATTATTTCAGTTCTATAAACTAAGTATAATGAATGAAAGCAACGTAAAGAAATTGCTTTGCATTGTTTAAGTTTTATAAAAAGTAAGTAGAGACGTTTATAATAACAATAAAACTAAAAAAAAGTTTAAATCTGTACATTGATTTTTTTTAATTTTATATATATAGGTTTTGTTATTGATATACAGACCAATACTTTTTATTTTATAGTTATGGTCTGTCTGTGACGGCATCACGCGGAAGCCACTGAAATTATTATTATTATTATGAGGGTCATAATGGATGCTTATTATCATAATATTGATACCAACGTGAAACGAAGCGAAGTAATTAGAAACATATAAATACTTACATAAATCCTTTTGACCGTTAAAAAGGTTATCAAATTCAAACTTGACTGGTCCCATAACTTTGGGCTTTAATTCAAATTTTTTGATGTTAATATAAGATTTTCCAGTGTCACCTTTTATAATTTTTAATCCTGCAGTTACGGGAATTAAATATTGACCTGTAAAAAAATAACGTAATATTTGTTTAGGCTTATCTGTGTTTTTGGGTTTAATAAAACTGAATTTTACTCATTATCTTTCAAGTAGTCACAAGCTATGGAAAAAATACTCCTCTAATATTATTAGTATAGAAATAGTTTGATAATTTATACTAAGTCATAGAATATTACACATTATTCAAATGAGGTCATATCAATAATTAGAGGAACTTTATAGCAGTTGATTTTCAGTTGTTGATGAATGAAAGAACATAAATTCCTAGGTTGGCATAGAGCTTTAAAACTGAAAGATAGGAAGAAATTCCTTGTTCGTAAATAAAATAATGTGTTGACCTCATTAGAAATCATAAGTATTGGGAATCTTACTGGTTATCATCTTGTAAGTTCCTTTTCCCTCCACAGGTATTCCAGCTAGTTTTCCACTAATTTCATAATCTCCTGCACTGTTCAAATTAGGGCAATGCATTTAAAAATATATTTGTAATTCGTCTAGGTTGAACCTGAAATATTAACAGAATGATATTCTTTGTTAAGGTATGTTTTCAAAGTAGTATTATTTTGTAAAGATTAATATGTGGTATGTTATCAAATAGCGGAAGCGCTCATAGCGGCTTGCGTCGATCCTATGCGATCGACAGAGTTAAGCAACTGCGGGCGCGGTCGGTACCTGGATGGGTGACCGCT
>DWJN01006869.1:0-10367 GCA_018248895.1 Carystus phorcus | reverse complement strand
GGTGTCCCTGTCGATATTGTTTATGTTACTGGCCTACGTGCTTCGTCTCAGGCAACTCTACGTCGTCCGCTACAATTATAATGATTTTATTAAAGTTTCTTAGAACCAAATCTCGACTTTAAAGCTTTTAGATGTAAAGATTATTAGGTTCAAGAACTCTGTGAAATAAACAAGATTGAATTAGCGTTCAACTTCGGAAAATTTTGAAAATTATCGAAGGAATCGAAATTTAAACTTGAAGTAAATTATTGGCACCTTATTATCTTCATACGTCAGCTTTAAACAGTTTTATTATTAAACCAATGATTTCAGTTCTTACCGATTTATAAATGTCATCAGCATACCAACACAGAATTCCAACTTGTGTCAAAGCCGCTCCCAAGAAGAATTTGTTACTCATTGCCATCCAAGGATCTAGAAGCTGCAATACGATTATAAATAAGTTAAAAAAGTAATCTGTTGAGACTGTTGATAATTACGATCAAGTGGCACTTAATTCAAGTATTCACTTATGAAGAAAAAAATCGAAACATGGTCGCATGATCAGTAGATTTTACCGAAAAATAACTATTAATGCTTCAATTACTACTCAACATTCGTTAAAAAATAATGTTTGGTTATTACATTTGCGTAATATAACAGTTTAAGGAAAAATCGTCAAAAGGTAATTTTTTCGATTTAGGCTATGACTGGCGACTCCTGTGGCTGTGCACAAGTCAATGGTAATAAACTAAGCGGTATATATAGATAAAACTTTATTTTCTTCCAGTAATATGTACTGATATATCCGTTTAAGAATTTACAACGAAACTATTTTACAACAATAAACTGAAAATATTTTCCCTTCGGAAGAGTACTTACGATATTAAACACAACACAACAGATATTAACGGAGCTTAAGAGCACATTGATGAGGTTCACAACAGAGAAAGCATCCTCCAGGTTATTACCGTAACTGAAAATGAAACATATTCTCTCAATTAATTCTGAGGGCAAACAATATTGTATCATAGGAATTTATGAACCTAAATAGAACAGAGGAAAACAGGAAGTTGTAAGATAAGAAGAGGTTTAAGTATTCGTTCATTAATATCGCTGATACAGGTATGCATCTATATCATTTTGGACACCATAACTAGTAAAAGAAAAAACTTTATGTGTGAAACACGATAATCGTAAAACCTTGAGTGTATTTTCAAACGATTTTACAAGACACATATGTGACCATATTTTTAGGAGTGAAGTCAAAATAAATAACAAAAAATTGTATAACAAGCCAACAAACGAACACACAAGCCTCTCGAGAGTCGCGTCACTTGTGATTAGTTACTGAACAGACTTTGTAAGCTATCACATAATATAACAAATAAAAGTTAATATAGAAAGAGCGGACTGGTGATAAAATCCAGTCTATCAACAGTACAAGCCGTTTAGCAAATGACTCTTAAAACAGGGTGGTGCCCAGACAAGCTTCACCGAAAGATAATATTATTGCGGGGAAACCAACAAACCGCCTCTTATTACAACCTGATCTGACTTCGGATGAAAGTTTAGCATTACGAACAAATTACAGGGCGATGATAAAAGTAAAAATGAAGCTGTGAGATCCTAAGCAATGAGGCCAAACAACTTTTTTAGGAACATATAAATAACAGACAAATACATACGTAATCAATCTCTGATGAATTTTAATTATGTGCACTATCTCCCTGTAACAATCTTGTATTTCCCCCTTTGTTACTTCCTCTGTTGTTCTAGTTGAACGGGAACCTAATTTTCGGATCTTTACTTGCAAAATTTGCAGTAACATGCTGATATGGCTGGTCATTGTCATAAATAACATATCAGAACCCAACATGCACCATACTGATACAACACCTGGGAAACGAAACAATGTGTTTTAATAGAAGCGTAAATTTAAACACCGCATTTAAGAGCGCAAGCGAAATGCATTTTAAAGTTCATTGTTAAGAAATATTTTTATACTTAAAGTGAATCTGGTATTGCAAACTATAATAATAATAGTCACTGGTATTGCAAACTATAAAATAGTTATAAAATGTAATCCAAATGATTATATTATAGCAGAAGGTGAATTTTACCGCTTAATCTATTAAAAATATTTAAGTGCAAGGGCAATAAGCAACAACAACAGAAACGTCTCTAGTTTCTTCTTTTAGAAAATTCTTTGTTGAAATTACTGTTGTGTAAATGGTACCAAAAAGTCGGTCTTGAAAAGTTCCAACAGAAATACGAAACAACCACTTTGGCTGGTAAATTCTGGTGAATAAAGTTTATAATCTTATGGCACCAAGATTCTTCTGCTCTGTCCTACCCATTTTCACAAATGATGGAAATCTTGACCGGCCCAGCTACCGTGTACGTGAAACAGACCGAAGTCTTGAAATAATTACATTGTTATTAAGTTTGATAAAGCAGACTCCTACAGTTCTATATTTGTATTCTCTTCGATATTTTCAAAGTTTTTTTCTACAAATACATATATTTCGTAAGTCAAAATACGTCATCGCTTCAACAAATCCCTTCGGTGGTTTAAGAAGGATCGGCAAGAAACTGCCAAGGATTTTTTTTCCTCGCATGTAGAGTTACATGGAGCACTTCGGTACTATTACTTATAGCTAAATATTTAACTCTGGTCTAAGTATCCTGGTCTTTAAAATATTCATCTAATTTCTGATAACTTTTGACATGAGCGTTAAACTGGCATAATATTTCAGTTCATTCTAACACAATTTCTTATAAGTTTTGACAAGTCTATCTATAAACGAGTTACTAGCTTTACTAAGGTATATTTTGACAACTATTCTTAACATATTTGTTAACGTCACATTCCAAATATCACTCGGTGAACAAAGTATTCTGTGCGTTCAAGTTGTTTTACCTCCGTAAGCTTCAAAGATAAAAACGGCTTCATGGTATCCCGGCTTGGTTTTATCAAAAGGGTAACTCAGTAGCCACACGTAACCCAAATAAGCTGGTTTATTTTGTAACTTCTTATACACGTAAACCACTATCGGAGTTAAGTTGTAGAGCCAAACGCCTAATATATTCCAAAAAGCGTACCCTGGAATTAAATTTATTTTATCTTAGTTTAGTATCGTTAATTATTCGTAGTATAGCTTCAAAGATATTTTATTTATCTTGAGGTGTAAGGACCTCAAATCTCGAAATTTCCAAGCCGATATCCCTTGATTGTGATCCCTACTGAAATGGAATCTTATAACTTACAAAATCGTACCTAAGTAACTAACAACCGACAAATCTAAATATAAGTTTTGGTACTTAAAGTATCTAAGTCTTACACCTACGCACTACTACACCTACATACTATATTTCTGTCTTAAATTAAACTCAAACTCAAATCATTTAATGCATGTAGGTATTTATAAATATACTTATGAACGTCAGATATCTTAATATAATATAAATTACTGTAACGGTGTTTGTCCGCGATGGACAACTACCTACTTAACCGATTTTAACCAAATTTTGCAATTTTTTTAATCTAACTTGAAAGATAAGATAGCTTACATCTCAAGTTATAGTCGCAATATTATTTTATTGCAAGTATTTGTTTAATATCTTACCACGGATTAGTTCCATAAGATTCAAACAGATGGCGGTGTAAGGTAATTAGTCGGCTAAATTGAGTATGTAAACCTTAGTCACAGACGCGTGACCGTGTCTGGTAGTATTATTATAATTATATTCACCTACACTGTAATACCCTTTACATGTATAATGTTATCTTATATTTTTCCAAATATGAATCAAATTAGTATTGTGAAGCTACTGATAGTATTTTTACTTCTTTGAACCTCTCATCTACTTCTATGAACCTCTCATTCGTAATGATATACATACAAAATTGTCCAATTCGTAGCGCAGAAAGTCGTTCACGTTTAATTTCAGCGGCTTCTTTGTCCGGTACTGACACCGGCCAGATGTCTTCCAGCTCTTTGAGAAGATGTTTGAACACGTCTCTTTTATACCATATAGTCAGTAATTTCCCAAAACCTGTATACATATGTATAAGTATATAATCATATATCATCATTTATAAATAGGTATGTATATCTAACCAGTCCACTTTCTTTTATTACTCGTAAATATAGAAGGAATTTCTAAAAATTATCATGAAATTTTTTTTCGTAATTAAATATTTGTGCAACCAAATATTGACTGTGATTTATAACACTCAGGTACTATTTTTAATTATTGTAATAAGTACATTAAAATGTAAAATAAAATTGAAAAAAAAAAGAAAATCTTTCGTGAAAATCCACCAAATTTAAGATTTCAAAAACTTGTGATAATGCTAATTTTTGATTAGAATTTTCATAAATGACTTACTCATAGTATCATAACCAACGATATGTAAGCTAGATACGAATTCCACCACGGATGATGACGTCACGAATTTTATGGTAACATAACCGATTTCACCAGCCAACATTAGAAACAAGACTATGATCGATATCATCAGCCATGAATTGACCGCTATTCTGTGGATCAAATTCTTTGGAGGTTCATCTATAAAAGACAAACCCACTTTACGCGTGCAAAAGTTACACAAACCTAAAGTTTTTCGGATTTCACTTTGTGCGATATCTTTGTCTTTCGACATTTTGTTACGGCTCGAATACTACTAAAGAGTTTCCAAAAGATTTTTTCTATATATAACATAAAAGTTTTAATAAAAAAACCTTCTTTAATATTTAACAAGACAAAACCTTTATACGTTTCGATTACATTACAAACATAATATGTAGATTAGGCATACTTTGAAAGTAGTTTTAATATTTTATTAGCAGTCATAGAATAAAAGTATTCGTAGGTATTATAACTTTCACAGATAAAAGGGTCTGTCTGTTATAAATAACGTAAAATAGTATAACAATATCGTTGACTATCACTCTTATTAATATGTGTTTACTTTATTAAGTTTAAAAGTCTGCATCAATTTTGTGCTCAAACATAGTTTAGTGAGGTATAAAAATTTAAAAAATCACGTTTAATTTACAAAATACTAACATTATTATCCTAAGCTATTTAGTGCTGATAACAGAAAAATTCCATTACAACATAGCATAGATACTCATATTAGTTTAAAATTTAAAGATCAAATTTGCATAAACTGCTGTGTCAATTACTAGTAACGTTAATTACTGAGCTGTAAGCGTTAATGCGATCAGTTATTGTTTTAAAAAATTGTATACTTTGAAGTAAAAATAAAAAGCCTTAAACATGTTATTGCTAAAACATTTGCTGGATTGTCTACAATAATTTATTATATTCAGGGATTAACCGCAAACATCAATCACAGACAAAGCTTGGAGGCGGAACACAGCAGGTAATAAATAATGAAGGGTTACAATGGTAGATATTGTAATAATTCTTTGAATTTATTACTTTCACCTAAGTTTTGACAAACTTATGTACAACCTTCTGATTTACAATGTCTTCAAAAGTTTCTATTGTTCATCAAATATTAAAAGATCAGAATTATTGGATTCGTCAGAATTTGTCGTTCACTGTCGAATTGTTCGTAATATTTATAAGTACTTAATTAATCTGTATAATAAAACTATAACTGATCGCTTTGTACGTGACAAATATATTTAAAAATTCATAATGATTATGAAAACACTTGCTACTTTATTAAAACAATCATTACGCAAGTTTGTCGTAACTAGAAATATTAGTACGCCTTGGTAGGCTTCCCAGCCATTATAGTTCAATCAAATATATTAGCATTATTATGGCTACATCATAAGCCGTACTGTTGTATCTTTAGATATGATATTTCAATTCAGTTCAGTTAACAATGTAACAGCAAACTTTGTCGATGTGACGGTCCAACTTGCAAACTATTGATGAACTTCAAAACTTCAAACTATTCTTGTATAATCAACTACCCACCGTATCAATTATAAGTTCGCAATACATGTCAGGAAGCGCGCCATTGTATAAATTTATTCATATTGTTATTAATAAACTACTATAAACTATTAAATTTGACTCCAAATTCGAACACTTCACATATCTTAAAGATAATAGAAAAATCTTAATTATGCAGAACTCAAGATGTTTGCCTGCATGGAAGTAAATATTGATATTTTTTTAAAAACACTAAATTTTAAGATTTAGAGTTGGAATTGAGTTTTCAGCTTGCTAGAGACGGAGGATATAATTTTAACATCGGAATTAATTATTTTATTTCTAACGAAAATTGATAAGGAATCATGTTGCAACTTCTACTACTATCAAGAGAAAAAACTTTAAGTTGACTGAAAAATATTTTTTGTCACTAAACCATAAAACTTTAACTTTATTACATTTGATGTGTCAATAATATAGGCATACTATGTAGCACAGCATTTGGCAAAACACCAGGATGTCAACTGTCCACTGTAACCGTAAGATTCGTAGATTATCAAGTTAAAAAGAGGGAGCTTGCCAAGAGTAGATTAATCAAAAATTGTCTCTCCGTCTTTAAGTACACCAACGAATCTGCAAAATATTTAAAAAATTAAATTGCCCGATACGATTAGTTATGATTACTGTCAATTCTTTTGTCATATTGGAGAGTTGCCATCGAGGTTGACAAGGAAGAATTTCGGACACGGCGACCGCAACAAAAAATATGATTCAGTTTTTTATGACGATATCCTTTTTCTATTCTCACTAACAAAAACTTTTACCATGTACCTTACGGTTAACCATATATATCTGAATCTAAATTTAAATGATGTAGGTATTTTTGTTATTACTAAAGCTTCTCTTTTGAAAGAGATAAGACTTGATCATTCTCTGCGACTTTCCAGAATTTGCCTGCACCGATTTCTCAAATATTTCGGGCACATTACTAGAAGATCGTCGGATAATATGGAAAAACACACTGTGATAGGCAAAATTGAGGGGAAGAGACGTCGAGGCCGAAGCTCCATACTATAATCGATATCCATAATAAGGTAATGAAACGCCTAAAGACACCAATTAGCACGGCTTTCCACCAAACCACTGATCTCTAAAGCTGGAGACAGGCGATCATAAAAGTAAAATGCAGCAGAATTGTGATACTCAGCACTAAGGTAAGATAGAAAAGAAATCTTAGTTATTATATTTCGAAGCTTCATCTCTGTAGTTCATTAATCTATGGTTAGGTCAGCTGCGAGACTATCGAGCTTAGCTCAGCAATAACAATGGTTGGCTATTTCTTTTGGCACAAATTGCAAGCTCTTGTTGGAAGTTGGAAGTGATCGATTGGACTAATCGAAACGCAAAGTGGATTTTTATAGCTTATTCGCATTCTTGTAACATAATCGTTTTGTTCCTCTCAATTTTATTATTCGATTTACAGGTGGTTTATATTTATTTCTGAGCGTAATGAGGCGATCCTTATGACCCCTACTGACCTCAGTCTCATGTCATAATAGGTGAAAGAAACCGGCTCTCCTACTTGATGGTAAATCTTCACGTAAAATCCTTATTATCCATCCAACCAATCCAATCCATATTATCAGCATTATTATCATCATTATTATTATCATATTCTTCTTCTTTATTTTATTCTTCTTGGCAGGCAACGAATTAGTGATGCTTTTAGTGTTTATTATCAATAACGATAGAATAAATTGTTTGTAACAAATTATCAAAAGTTTAAATCTATATTATGTGTATCTTATAGCACCGTATTTTCGTTAGATTTAATTTTATTAATAAGGAGACTCAAAAGGTGTCACCTGTCGCAAATTATAACAAATCCGCGATAAGCTCGCTTTGCGGTATTGGATCACGTCTTGATGGTATCAGAAGAGTATTAGCATCTATGGTTGCAAATATTTCTATAAGTAGGTACTTGATGCTTACTACAAGTATTATAAGTGAAACTTTCAAAATTATAAGCATTGCTATCTTAGTACAGCCGAAGTAAACTTATAAGACCAAAGCTTATATTAGCAAGCCGTTATATATCCAGTACACATCTTCATAAGTTATTTTTAATTAAGTACTTATTTTTCATTTATATTTCTTTACCCTTTGACATGATCGACTAGATTAATAGCCGGGATCAACCGATTGGTCGCCCTCGCTCTGAGCTGATCAATCAATCACTCAATTAATAAATCATATCAAATATCGTGGAAATTACATATTAGATCTTGCTACTAATGAGTGGTGTATCTATATCTTATCAATTAGGTGTCTTTTGGCAAATTCTGAGTTGAGACTGAAACCACGCATCCTATGATGTATATTGCTTTAAATTATACCTAACAAAACAAAACACATTGCTTCTAATGTATTTTTGTTATGATACAACATACAATCTTGTTAAATTTATGGCATATGAGAAGGCATAGGTTAAGTTAAAGTTCATACTTAAGTCAATAGGTTTTTTTATAAGAAGGCGTTCGTCTATAAAAACATTAGGTGATAGGTAGCTACAATGATATAAAATAATTCTGAATAGCTAAATAAATAAAGTTAAATAAAACAACATTTTGCCGAACGTAATTAAATCTTTACTCCGTATATTTACAACCCACGAATAACAATAACAAACAATAAACAATATTTGCAGAGGACTAAAAATATTTGAATGAATAGGTTTAAATTCTAAAACAATCCATTTTAACTGAAACACGAGAAAATCCCACTGAACGACATCGTATAAATCCTACCGCTGACACATATGTATCTATGGTCGAATAACCAAACTCCCGCAATGTATGGAAATGGATATAATACTTCATCAAAATGTACCTTTAATAAAAGAACGGTCTCATCATTCTCAACGAAATATAAATACTGCTTTTAGCTCGACAGTAATAGGCCATTATAAGCACGTATATCTCCGTAGTACGTACGTCAACGCAGTAGGTAAATCATTGTTCTCTGAACAAAGAACTTTTCACTGAATAATGAAACAGGTATGGCACGTGCATTTGTGGTACTGACAAGCAATCTAAAACGATTTTGTGCTCTAAACTATTGTTAGGAGATAAAATACGCAAGGTAAAGGATATACCAAATTGTATTTTGCCTTGGTCTCTATTTACGTAAATTTGACAGAATAGATAATTGTGTTGTCACTACTTAATAAACTATATTAAAACCTCTGGACCTATAGTTTCTGGATCTGTCTCCAGAGCTTAATTTGCCTTGAATTTTTCCATAGTATTCTTCTGATCATCTGTACACTTCAATGTTTCGTCTTACATTTGACCGTCGATTGCCATTTTTTTCTGTATTACCAACAAATATCAGTCCCCATATAGATACCTATGTGGTCACTGTCATCTTCCAATGTATTTAAAACATTATATACATATACATACATATATCATTGTATATCTTGGACAAATTGACTGATTACGTACATGGTTCATTTATGGCTCATGGTATTGATTCTTCAAACTATTTGAAATGGACATGAAGTTTGGATGGGAACTTCTCCATGTTATGTTGGTAGGTATGTGAAATTAGTATATGATTGCCAGTTACAGGTACATTCAGCCTTCCCATATGCGTCTGACTGCCACCGAGGGGGTTTTAGTAAAAAAAAAAACAAGGTACATTCTCATTATTTGGACAGTTTATCATAGAACATGTGAATACATCATGCGAATACAAAGCAAAATACGTGTAGGTTACGAGGCAACGAGAAAGACGTTCGATAGCAGCCACTCGAATGTAATTGCACTTATTGTGTGACTATATCAACTTCTCTGAGCTCATAGTATTGTTCTGACTGTACATACGTAGTATAATTTATTAACAATAACCATGGATGTTGAGTATTGTTTTATTATTCTTATTATTCACTTATATTCTATCGATTCAATTTCAAGTAACAATCTAATAACAAATATCTTAAATAAATAATGTAAAATAAATGTAATCCCGTGGAATAATGGAAATTCTAGCACAAACTTTTTATATATTTTCATGTGAATATTGCTGATTACAATAAAGGAATGTTTCTAATCCCTTATATAAAAAATGGTTACTACTACTATATAAAATTTAGGAAACATTTACATATATTGTAAAATGGCTAACATAATTGAATAACTCTTCGTTTGGATGCTTTAGCACGAGAATAAATTGAAACCCATGTACCCACTATTATTTCACAAGATATTTATTAATGAAGTGATATATCTACTTAAATATTTTTAAATAGAGATATGTTTCTAAATTATCTAGATGATGCATTAAACTTTAGTAAAAACAGAGTGGGTTTTACTAAACATCTACTAGTAGTAGAAGATCCGAATCTAAAGCGAAACGTACCGGTTTGATAAGAGAATCAAATTAATTTTATAATAAATTTCATA
>DWJN01006868.1:0-10368 GCA_018248895.1 Carystus phorcus | reverse complement strand
CTTCAAAATCCATTCTTATGAGTGTCTGTGATCAAACTGGACAAAACCTAGTTAAATCCATCCGCGCGTACAGGCGCTTAAACCGCCTTACCGCGCGGCGCACCGCTACGAAATCCGCTTTACCGCCACCGCCCTCCGCGGCTGTGAGCGGTGCCGTGTGTTAATCGCCTTACGTACAAAAATGTATGTATAATGGTGCCATTAGAACTTTTATTCGGGTTTATCAATTCAATGGAATAAACTATTGTAGTACTCGACTCTCCTCAGAACTAAAGGCAAAAAGCTTGGAGTTACTTATAGTATTCAGTGGAAAAACCGAGACTTGAACCTTCAAGGGTTCGCAAATTCCATGCGTAACAAAATAGTCTAAATGTAAGAACTGGGAGTACGATTGTGACAAATTGGGGAAAAATTGCAGTTTGGTAAGTCATTAACCATCCAAAACTATAAGACTTCAGTTTTTTTGTCACTTAGACTCTCACATAACTCCGTGCTTCGTACTAGTACTAATCCACCTCGTCAAGGTCCCATATTGATGCCAACATCTCTCTTCCTATCACTTAGTTATTTGCCAAAGAATAAATTTCTTCAATACATCAATTGACTTTTGAACTTCCTTATGAGATGACGGATTAAAAATGGGTCCTGGGTCAAAGTTGCGTTGTTGATTTCTGTATCTCTGTCCATCTTCAAGGGCTAAATAATCACTTAAGTTGGTCTGTCGTTTTTGTTCTTTAAGAAAGAAAAAACAAAGTCGACACGAAGCGCTCATAAACTACATGTGATTTATGCTTTTATGTTTTAAATCAAATATAATTTACAAGTACTAGAGGAAAATACGGCGTGTATAAAAATATGGGCAATTTTTCGAGCGTTCACACTACAATTGGTAAACTAGTCTTTCATATATCCGCTGTTACGGTGTAGTGCCTAGTTATAACAGGTGTCATTCCTATGAAAATATAGCGCTCGGCACAACTTTGACACTGTAACAGCGATAAAATGGATGGGTTCACATGTTTCACCACAGATGCGAGTCGCGATATTTTTATTTTGGAGCTGCGAATCTGCAATCCCTTTAGTGGCTCTGCAACTAACTTTTTTGTGCAAAAATTGCAGCACAATTTGCTACATAATAGTTGAAAGTGTATTTTTCTGTACATCTAATGTAAAATCGGTTACCAAATGACAACAGTCGAATCCTTTGCATTATATAAAACTTTTTAAAACTTTCACCTTAGTTGATTAACTAATAGACCCATTAAAGAATGAGTTTTTCGGCGAAAAGAACCTTTTATAAGGGTACGGCATTCGCAAATAGATTGTCGGCTATTCCAATATCAATTAACGCTCAAAACAACACAACCCATACCCATGTTCTATGTGTGAGTGTCTTCATTCAACAATGAATATAAGCAAAGTCACTCACTCATAGAGAAGTTTTAGAAATATATACGATCCTCGCTGTTAATTGTCCGTTACTAAACGTTTTTATCCGTTTCTAAAAGGCTTATCAAAATATTATTGAACTAAGAGCCATGTTTACTTAGAAGCAATGTCAAATCAATTTGACAAACGATCCCAAGTAAAATTTCACAGCTCTGTTTAACTGACCGATTATTCAAATCAAATGACACAATTGACGTGTGACGATAGATTTAACAGTTTATTTGTTAATGTGTTGTTAATCAGTCTTTCAGAAACCGGCAGTCAGTTGTCGTAAACGATGTTTATTTCTAATAAATATAAGTTCAGCGAGCACTTATTTTTTGACCGTAGCGTCATAACGTCTTCTCAAAACAACCTTAAAGTTACATCGTAAAGTAGATCATTTGTAAGACTATAACGCTGTTTATGGCTCCTGCGTGAGTACCAAAAAATCGTCAAAGTTAAACGCTCGCCATATATAGCGGACAAATCGTCCAAGTTAATTGGACAAAGCGAGTCTTATCAATACGGATTCAACAAACAAATTGGAAAGTGACAAAGCAAAAAGTCCCGGAGACAATTTACAGATACGTAATAAATTAAGTGAATCGTGGACCTATGCAGTCCTGGTACCCGCTGAGACGTATCGGCTCGGAGGCGCCTTGTTTGACGGATATAAACATAAAAAACCTGTCTGTACGTGCGTGGCCTGCCCACGCCAGCTATTAACTTTGAGGCTTTATCGTCCCATTCATACCAGTAACACGAGACTTGAACAGTTTAACCTTTGACGGTGTACCAGAATTCATGATGGACCCTTCCCGTATTATATTACCCGAGATTCGTATTGTGTACGTAATCTCATTTTTATCTATTTTGTCTCCTATTCTTACCAATCCAAGGAAAGAAATTGATAGTGCGTAAATAGATTTAGATTGTATTGACTTGTATTGACGATAAAGATTATGATAATTTTGTATAAGAGGATTATGACAAGAATAAAAGAAATCGTAATATTAATAAGTACTAGGTCTTGCTGTTTCTGATAGCTGGAGTTTATTTTACAGCTGGTAACAGTGCGTGGTAACGTTGTCTACCTAATAGTGTAACTTCTGTCCTTGTTAAGAGACTTTAGAAGTCTTTTCAAATAAAGGTTGTAGTTAAGGTTTACAGCTATTATTTCTTTTGATAGCAGTGACGACTTAGTACCGCAACAATAGTTAGCCATATTATTATTTGATATATTTTTATTCACTATATAATTTTAAATGAATGGTAACTTGAACCTATGAAGGAAGATGATGCAGCTCCTATATACTGCAAAAACGAACCGAATAAATTAACCGATTATTCGTTATCTTTTGGATCGAATATTCGTTTTCTTAAGACGGCGCATCCCTACCACTTACCATAAGGTCAGCCGTATACTCGTTTATCGGCCATTCACATAAAAAACCGACCTCGTAAATTCGACCGTGAAATGTTTACTCGTTTCAGTCGTGACAGAGACCTAGAAATAACAGAAGCCTCCGCTTTCTTTTCAGTCAACGTATCGCTGATACTTTGATATTGCTAATATTTATGGAAAACAGCCGCGACGTTTAATCTACAAACCGAGTTGGCAAGTAGTCACCATCATCCATGGATATGAGCAAATTCACACATCACTAATAACCGAACCCTGAGAGAAATCAAGAGAAAAAGAAGAGAGAGAAAAATGAGAGAAGAATGTACTGGCTCCCCGAACTCAATCAGAATACAACCAGTATTAAGTCGGCTGACTCAAGGAGTTACAGGCTTACGAGGAAAGGAAGTTACGAGCTTACGTGTAATAAATTAACAACATCAAAAGCATCATCGATGCCTACTACAATACCACAATACTACCAACGATAAGGTCGCTAACTTAAGCAGGAGGGTAGTATACAATAAGTTAATATGGGTGATAATATTAAAAACTCAATATGGTAATATCCTCACGCGAAGCTCTATCCTCATACGGGCTCGATTTCTTCTTCTATCGCCTGTTATAACAGATATTCAGCTGATATGGGCACGAAATGGCAACATCATCTTGGAAATATAGAGTATTAGTGATGTACTTTAGTTCCGATACTAGTTCATACATGCAATATATTCATATTTAAATACGACCGTTTATAATTAGAAACATATACATTATTTATATACAAATTTTATACCCCTGTATATCACAGTTATTTTTTATAAATAAAGAAATAAACAATATGGTTTAAGTTATAAATAAGCCATTTAATTCAACAACGAGAATAATTTACGCATTTGCATAAAAACGTCGAGTTTTTGCATGCCGAAGTAGGGTCTGGTGTTTAATGCATTACTATATGGAGGTATAAAAATGCATGAGGGGCGTTGAAAAACAATAGTCATTTAGTTTTCTTGCCTGTTCAAGAAGAAAAACCGCGTACTATTGGGAAATATATCTATGGTAAACTACGTCTTAACAAGAAAGGATACTTGCAGGAAACATAGAAAATCTTCAACATTTCCTTCATATTATTTTAAATAATTTACTCTTTCACATTAAAATTCTGTACATTGCAGGTTACAAAACATAGGAGAGGCAAAACTTTGCTCTGTTTCTTTCTTCACGATATTTTGAATTCTTAATAGTAAATAATTTGTCAATAAATTCACTTGAGTCTTTTACTTTAGCAAATATTTTGTTCAGTATATCGCGGGGTCTGTTGTTTTTACATTTATCTATTGTACTGATATATAGTGTTTCTGTGTACCTACTTTATATTTCTTCAACAGTACGCAGTTTCCAAATACAGTACAATACTATATATTATAGTCCGAATACTTAAATATATAGCAATCCTACTTCGAAAGAAGGTCCGGTCTGGTGACCACTTCACACGCGTCGTCATTGCATGAACAATTCACAATTATGAAGCAAAAGCACTAGAAAAAATAAAAAAAAAGTGTACACTGCAAAAAATGTGATAAATCAGTTTACAATCCTTCATTATATTAACAATTCTTCAAGTTAAACAGCACGCTGATTTCAAAACAATACTAAAAATTCAAATGAAACAAGAAAGTTTTCCGAACATCAATTATAAAATTCAGTTTTCAAATTTATACAGTTTCCAACTACAAAATCCAATAGTTAAAACGAAGCGCAATGAAATTCAGGCCAAAATTACGGATACAAAGTGTGAAACAGTACCTAATTGGTTTAATAATGTAATATTACAATTATTAGCACAGAACAATTCTACTGAATTGCTTTATAAATGTTAAAAATTTCATAGATTTATCAATTGAATTTGTTTCCCATCAAAGCAAAATCAAAGAAGGCTATAATATCATCCCGCATATTATCATTAGTTCCCGCGCTAAGCGTTTAGGAACTTTTAAACTATAAAAATGTGGCATCATAAACGTCTTAATTGTTCGCTAGTTAAAGGTTACGTGACGTCACATTAAATTCAATATGGCTCCGTTTAAAGGACAATTATATTTTAACGGTATCGTGGGTAATAGGGCTCAATTAATGTGTATGCTTGTTACGTAGTACGTTTTAGTTTTTAAATTCAAATAACGAACGGCAATTAACGACCTCGGAGGCAAATTGCTAGTGATCCTGCCTGCAGAGCTAAGTGTCTCAGTGTCATTCCCAACGGGAGCAGACATTTAGCTTCAAGCAATTAATCATTCACTATAGGACCAGGGTCATCTCATTACTGAGGAGGCTTAGAGCATACTCCACTACGATGCTTCAGTACAGGTTGGTGGAGAGGTTAGTAGCCAACCCAAATGTTGGAAGTTTTTATGCCGCCCCGAGACCTCCGATATGGTTTGACAATTCCTATCTATGATAACAACCGGAGCCGATGAATCACGGAAACGCTTATGAAATTTTAGCAACTAGCGGTCACCTATCCAAGTACCGACCGCGCCCGCAGTTGCTTAATTCCGTTGATCGCTTATGAGAGCTTCAAGACATTTATGTGACAGAAATGTTTGTACTCCGGGTAAACCAAAGAAACCTAGTTCGGTATGAAAGTTTAAATATTTAGTATTCACTCGTTTTTTTATTATAATTGACTGTCACAGATGTTCATGTTAAGCTTAAACTCAAACTCAAATCATTAAATCATTACACTTATGAACATCAAATATTTTGAAATCTACCACCCTTTCGGAAAAAAGCCTTATAGAGAAGAGACGAGTCTTCACATCTTTTAAACAATACCTACACTAATTACAGACTTAATCTGAATTACTAACTTGAACAGAACCGGACGTAGTTACTTATTTTCACCTTCTTGTCATTAATATATTCGTCTACACTCTAGTACCTTTTATCTCAAAACCATTTTAACATATTCTATAAATAAAGAAACCCAAAAACCGTTTCGTTTTGCCAATGCTAATAATAGTACTTATAAATAAATAATATTCCGTATGTAATAGGGAAAAATCTCTGTATCAATATTCCTTGAATATTTTAATGTAATTACATTTCTAGGGAATTAACTTTGTCAGCGACATGAAAGAGAAACAGAATGTTTCGGTACGAGATGAAAACCACTTAACAGATTAAATTTATATGTAGTTAGCATATTTACGTATAATTAATCCTTAATATGATAGAATATAAATCATGAATTGTTTAACTCAATGTTTGAGAAACGAAATAGTTTTTGTTCAAGGGTATTATGCTGTCTACGCATCAACTTAATGCCATACCTTCGCCCAGCTGGCGTGACGTCATACGTCATAATAGAAGTCTATTGGCCTATGATGACGGGACTATAAGGAATCAGCCGATAGGAAAGGTCTCCGTTTATGATTATCTTCGTTTAAATCGTATAAAAAGAGCTATAATATCGGGCTCTAAATTGTGTATATAAAAATAATATTATATTTTCTTACGGATTTAAGCACGTTTAAGATGTTTCACTGTGCTACCGTTCCCTATTGCACGTAACATGCATTCTTGTCTTTATTATGTTCAGTTACGTATACGTTATCTATTAGCCGTGGTTTTCAATTTTTTTTGTAAAGATTCTATTGTCTACTGTCGGATAGTATAAAATATATACGATTACCTTTTAGTACGATTTTATTGTAAAATCGCACACCGAGCCCCATAAAAGACAGCTAAAAGCAAACACTAGTATTATAAAATGTGAAATTCTAAAATGTAAAACGATAAACTCATCCCACTATCCATATGACGCGCGCCAAATTGTGAAGCTAGCAGGAAGTGTGAATCCTATCTTGTATGCGGTGAAACGGCGTGCAAATGAAAAATTTAACTCGTTTATTAATTTCCCTATTGTTGCCAATTTGTGCCGCACCCGCGGGCGCGTTATTCACTTTTGTACCATATAAAAGTTTTCCATGTCATATTCGAATAGGAAATAACTGGATATTGTGCATTTTTATTATTAATATACATATTTTATAAAACATGCCAATTGAAACTTTATTTACCAATAAAGGTTCTTGCACTCACCCTGTGTTAGGATTATTTATTTTAAGATTGGCCATAAAAATCTTTTAACAAAAATAGAAAAACCGCCTTCAGACGGGATAAAATGATTCGATGAGGGATATTTTTAGGAAGTAGGTGCCTTCGGTCTAGGTCAGTTCTTGAACTGATATCGATTTCCTAAACTACGGAGCTCGGTCTTTAAAGAATTTGCAAGAAACTCCTACTCAGTTAAAAACGGACCTTATTACTACATACCAAATAGTCCCATTTTCAAAAAAATCATGCATTATTTAACCTTTAAACATGTTATGCTTTTCACATAACTTTTACACGGTGTAGCAGTTTAGTCACTAATTAATTAATTGAAATTTATATCATAAAACCTACAAAAAGGTAATACGAAAAGTCCGTAACTCACCGCAAAAGCGGCATTCAATACTAAATAAATCTATTTACTAGCAAAACAAACTGTTTACCACAAAACTACCGATATAACCGCATTTCGTTACAACTAAGCTTAAAATGTACTATCTAATATTGACTTGGATATTATTCCCTTTGTTTGCATCGTTTATACTAACAAGCCAGCGTCAATACGTCGAAAGCCACCTAAGAAGCCAAAACAAAGACCCTTACAGTTTATTTAAAAGCGATTTCTCAGAAGGTCGCGACTGTTTGATTGAGAACTCTTATAAATAAATCTTCGATACGTTGGACTCGAGCGTTAAATCTTTGAACGTGATTATTTACCTATGGTACTGTGTAGCGAGTTATCTATAAATCTTTCCACATTTGTTTTAAATAACGACGAAATAAACGTTTTCGAACATAAATTTTACATAGAAAAGAAGTGCAGTAAACATTTATATTGTATTATTAGCGGATTCGACATCATTATCCTGTTTAATAAATAAGAATTTAATATGTTCATAGCCCGGTAACACACGCTTTGCTAAATGATCGACTGAGTTATGCAACTGCTGGCGCAACGTAGCAGGATGGGTGACTGGTAGCAAAATTTCCTGAGCGCTTTTGTGCTTCGGAAGACACGTTAAGTCGTCCGTACTGGTTGTAAGTAGCAGTCGTTAAGGCATGACCGACCCCTCCACAAATAGTGGAATATGCTCTAGGGCTCCTCGTGACGAGATTCCGGAGCCTCCCCAAATTATGTACTGGTTGGTGTTGCCGGGGGGGTTTTAGTGGGTACAAATCCCACCATGATTTAAGCAAATTAACAAAACGAAAAATACCTCACGCAAAACCAGCTATTTAAGAAAAAACGCAGCCGTGTAATGAGGTATAAAAAAGAAAGTTGTAGTCACTAAAGTTGAAAAGCTGAAGCGCTGGTTTATTTACACGACAGTGGCTCAATAAATTTAATGTCAGCTGCGACAAATTTAAAACGGCTCAAATTGTTGTATAAAGTTACTTTCTTACTTGCTATTAAATTGAAGTGCTCCTATAAAACGGCGTACGCGGTGTCAAATCAAAACTATGCATAAACTACCTACATACTTTGTCAACATTATAATAATAACGAATAGTTCCTAATACAATGCTAAAATTAAAATAATATCGAGGCGATAATAACACAACAACGAACAATGAATCATTTTTTTTAAGTTACGTGCGTCGATTAAAATATAGTTAGTTAATTATTCTTTCGCCTTTTCTTCTCTTCGATGTAAAAGCCTTTCCGAAACGTTGGTAGAATCAAAAATTACGTGCATAAGTGTATTGAGATGACCTACATGAAAGAATACGTTTGAATTTGATAGAAAACCGATCATGTTCTAGACGGATTTACAAACGTTCCACCGTGCAATATTAATTAAACACATATTGGATGTGGACATTGTATTAATTTTTTTTATTATAGTAGTATGAAGTGGTGAAGTAATATTTACCCCATGGCTTATTATAAGATGGATAATATCCATTAACCTGTAGGTTCATGACAATCTATACATATAGTGAAATTGTAACTGATCGCTGATATTGATACGGCATATATATATATATATCTCAAAATTTATGTTGGGGGTTTCTTTTGTCGCAAGAAAACCCTAAAAAATGTTTCTTCATTTTGTCTGTATATTTGTGTACGCTACTGAGAAACGGCTTAACCGATTTTAATGCAGTTTTCAGCATTAGTGATGGACTTAGTAACTTTACTTAGTTTTTTTTTAATCTAAATCGGTTAACAAATAAAAAAGTTATGTCAATTTATGTTAATCATTCATTGACTGTTAAGCGAAAGAAAGTTGGTCAGATCATCTAGTATGTAATAGACAAAAGCTAAACCTATATGTTACTACATCTCCCATTACGCTGTGTCGAAACAAAACAAATAAACTGATAATTTGATGACCAGACGATCTCCAGCCACTGTATATGTTATCGCTTCAACTAATAAAAATAAAGACAAACGAAGCACTCGAGATTCTTTGCCACTTACATCACCAATGGCAACTTAAGAGTTATTCCTAAGTACCTATTAAAATTCCTTTAAAATAACGCGGCTGCATTCCCACAATTTCACATCAGTATTAAGTAGTCAAATAAAATAATTATTACATCTGTATAATTATAGTTAAAAAGAGTCGATGTAGTTTATCTTATTGAAGAAATAATTTATTTACTAATGTCTGCTCGTCGAACGAAGGGACCCAGAATCGATTCCCGACTGGGATAAGTTTATGTGAAGCGAACATATTTATTTTTTTAAAGACAAAACGCTCAGGAAAGTTTAAGAAACTATGTATGTAAGTTTAAATATAAGAAAAACACGAATGTCTAAAATGATAGTGTAAATTATAATTAAAAATGTATCAGTAACAAAGTAGTTGAACGTTTTGTGAAGTTTAAACCCAATAAAAAACAGGTATTTACATTACAACGTAACTGCATGAAAGTCATCTCTTAACTTTATCGCGAGAAACCTTAGGGACTCACGGTTCTTACTTTGGAAAATGTTGACTTAGAATACATAAAGTTAACAAAGTTACGTGTTATCAAATTCATATTAGGTACGTATAAATGGATACGCAACGGTTTGCGGATGAAGCCCATCAAACATTTTTACACATCCATATTCCATTCCATAAAATGTTTAAATGTCATAAACCCATATTTCGATATCAATATTCATATACAGTAAAATGACGGATGTCAAAGCTTTTGATATATACTAATTCTATAATAATTGATATTAACTATAACCAAAATCCACAATCTTTCGCCGTTTCTTCTCCTCGATGTAAAAGCACCTTCTCGAAACGGTGGTAGAATAAAAAAATGACGTGCATAAGTGTATTGAAATAATAACTACATGAATAAATGAATAAACGACCCGCGTGGCGTAATGATCATCACACCTGACCGCCGTTCGAAGGGTCCTGGGTTCGATTCCCAGCGAGGCGGAAATTTGAATGATGAGTTTGAGTTTC
>DWJN01006867.1:0-10369 GCA_018248895.1 Carystus phorcus | reverse complement strand
CCGCGGCTTGTGCTTCAGGTAGATGTTCGTGCCGTCGCCCTTTTGTAGGATCCCTGCACACATTTATATTATCATTATTAAGTAGCTTTGTTATGTATGTACCTTTGTGATTTACTTTATATTTTTTTATATATTAAACTGATTTATATTTCATGTTGACCCCAACTTATGACCATCACCTCCAGTTTCACTTGGAATATCACGTTCCTGTGGTTTTTTAATGCTGGTGGCTTTTATCATTACTTAATTTTAATGTTAACATTTGGTAACTTTTTAGAAATTCTCAGTACCTTACATTGCAAGATTCATAATCAACGGGTTAAAATACCTTATCCTCCTCTTAAATGTATACAAGGGAATTCGGAATTTTCTACCACCCATAAGATATAATTATACATAGTTAATCATCTCATCATAGATGTAAATTGTAATTAATTTATATTGTGAAATGACTTTCCAGAGTCGCTAAGTCGAATCGGGAGGCTTTGAATTGTAATGTTCTCATATAATATGACTAACCTTCGTGGAAGTTATATCGGTGATGGATATCCAGGTTCCATCCTCCCACATCGGAGATGCTCATGTCGTGCCCGCTCAGCTTGGTCGTTTGGACGTTCCATATGATGTCCTTGCAGTCCGTGTACTGGTAGCCGACCTTCACCAGCGCGGTCGTGACTCCGTACACCCTCTGTCTGTACACGTTCAGCCTGTTCCAGGGGTACGTGAACTTTATCACGGGATCCGCTTCGAACGTCTTCTCGAACAGGATTCCTTCGATCGTAATCCTCAGGTGAATGAGGGCCAACGTGGGAGGGACTTTCTCTGGAGTGAGTTGTAGCTGGATGGTGGAGAGGTAGCCGGCGGCTCTGGAGCTGTGGTAGACAAGGTTCAATCCAGTTCCTGGTATTTGCAGGCTCTCTTGAACCACCTGGAAATCAAAACTACTTAGTAGATTTTGCGTTCTTCTTTTTGTAATATTAGACATCGACTAGAAGTCCAGAAGAAGCTTGAGAAATATCATAAAAAGCTTCTCTAATGTAAACATTATTAATTATTTATGAATTTTTTGTGGGAAAAATTTGTCATTATCTATCTCTTGTTGTCTCTCTCTATACAGCTGGATATCGAATTGTTATTACCTGTGACTCGGCCAAGATGGCGCTTTTGTCGGGGCAAGCGCCCTGGAAGCCGTGCTTCCACGTGGCCAGTACCACGGGCTTCATGGCATCGTAGTCGTGAGCGAGACATGCTTGTGGAGGACCCATCCCGCCCTTGTCGTCCGACGTCGTCATTACCACTTCGTTGATGATTACAACCTAGAACACGTGATACATGTTGCATTATAACTCCTAAACAAATGGATTTATATGGGTTGTTTTGTTTGAAAGTTGATCCAGATGGTCCTTAGCTATAATTTTTGATGAATTATTTAGGAGGTCAGGGGAATGTAAATACGAAAAATATTCAAACTATATGATGGCCCAAGTTTATTTTATACAATCCCAGAAATCGATCCCTAATAGATGTGATGACTTAATATTTTTGATTTTATATTTATCGGAAAGAAAATATGAAAATGGTTTTGGATTCACTTGGATACACTTCAGGATTAAGTTTTTCATCAGAAGATGTTTGGGTGATATATTGTCTTTGTAATTCAACACATACATATATTCAATCTTTCATTCGGTGTGGTAGTTTCGTGAGTTACGAAGGGCCGGAGAGATTATTTTCCACAAAATAAATTTCAACTCGAACTCATAACACGACAAATTTGACGTTATAAAATCCGCAGAGAACTTCATCAACTGTGAGCAAAATTATTAAGAGCTGAAATTGCTAATGCCTCTTTGATCGTCGTTTCGCATGTTTCGGAGGAGCGGAAAAAAATTAAATTGCTTCATACGAAGTTCGCTCGTCAAAGTTGTTTGAATTATTAACGTCTACATCGAGTGTGAAAGCCCTTATACGATATTCAGGGGTTTGACCTATACAATTTACATTAAAGACTGTCGCTTGTGTACGAATGGCTGCCTTGAAAATGTGTAACGAATTGCTAGCAATTTGTTACTTTAGCTGCCTAACTTGAATTCAAATAAATGTTTTTGAAATAAAACATTCATTTCACGTCGAGTATATTTTGCTATAACTTGTACTATTTTGGAAGAAACAATAAGAAGCTACATATTTAATTACTTGATAAGATTGTGTAAATTGTTTACGTAAACGTTTCTTGAACTGTTATTCTGTAAACATTAGAATTTAGAAAGTGATTGTTTTTAATTACGAGTATGATAGTATTATAAGAATTACTAACCTCGTTCCAAGGCACGAAGACAACTTGCGTGGAACGTTTGAACGGAGCTCGTCCAAAATGCAAGGTGACGGCTCCTCCGCCGTTCACCAGCAGATCGAACCAGCCATCTTCTCTGGTCAAGGTGAAGCCTTCCAAGGGCGTCGACGTAGAAACACGGACTCCTACTAACCCAGAACCCAGTGACGTCACCACTCTGCCCCTTATAACTGCAGACCGGCTGAAATAAATATAAATAAATTCTACCTAACGCTTCGGATGCTTTACAATTGGATTCGAACGCTGCGTTACAAAGGGATTGTGAAGTGATCGATAACAAAATCAACGAGAGTTTTCATTAGCCTTAGAATGTTCTAAAGTTCAAATTTTCAATACAATTTATGGGTCATTGTGGGAAACTACAGGTACTCAGTAATTTGCAGTAACTTCTAGTCTTCAAAAGTATATTTTATAAAAATTATAATATCATCTCAAGGAACTTTTTCTACATTTCACTCAACTAATAAGTTGCACTCTTTACTCCATTAACCTTTAATTTCTACTTACATAGGTTCTAATATCCCAGTATGATTCAATAATACATATACATATATAAATATAAATATTACAATAGATAAAAAGCGTAACACAAGACTCACAGGACACGATTTAGGTAACACAACATAAACACGCATGCACATACTAAGATAATATAATATTATATAACGTTACTTATATGTCGCCAATAAGATGCAACCTTATAATACATACGAAAGTGAAATAAAACTAAGTGTAAACGCACACACTCCTAGTTTGGATGCGAAATCTTACCTCGTGTTGAAGTGGTTCCAAAACATACTGCGCAGCGGAAAGACGAGAAATGACATAGAATGAGTAAGTATCGTTAGATACAATCACGTTAGTTTAGAAGAGGAAAATTCAGAACGAGTTAGTAACAGCGGCGTAGCGACATGCGAGAGACGGCTGTTACCAACCGCTCCCAACTTTCTAATACTTCTTTTGCAAATTATTAAACAAACAACGAGTGGACCACTCTTTGACCGGGGTGTAGGAGAAAGAAAAAACAAAAGTGACACACTCTGATGTAAATAAAACATTAGGATCGACTGGGGCACAACACTGCGTATCTTATATAATATTATTGATTAGTTTACATAACAGATATTTTAGTGGAACCAATCGATATGACGACGACTTAGACAAATTTTCATATCAAATAGTTCCCGAATGTACATCTAACATGACACCGAACACTTATTCTCACCTTTCGTTGAAGGTCTCCTGTTTGGCGTAATTTTGGAGACTACCTTCGTCAATGAGGAATTTCATCCTCTCGAAGAACGAAGCAGTGATTGCGGGTGGCTGCTTCCTCAGCAGGATGTCCGTCGGCTTGGGAGACGACACGCAGAGCTGGCTGCCCTTGCAAGCGGGGCTTTGACAACATTCCGGATCTTCGCAGTCGATTAACCCATCTGAATGGAGCATTAAATATTAGCGTTCTGTAACGTAATTTCGGCTTCAACTTATATTAAGGTTGAAAGGTTACGTGTGTATACGCTAAGAGGTTCATTCGCAAAGGTACATTAATTTGGGTCTATATGCTCTCCCCAAAACCCGTCCAATTTTAGTTATTTCACCGTTAATTGATTCGTCTCACTTTCGTGAGGGTTGTGGGTTTATTTACACCAAGAAGAGATAACGTGTCAAATGTTACTCGCCACACTCCGAACACTGAAATGGCTAAAACTATTTGCATAAATTTTGAACTGTCATAACTGGTTTACCAAAATCTGTTTGGTGGGAAACGAAGTTATAATTTATTTATGCAGCCGTCTACTAGTCGGGTTGTAATTGCGAATAAAAAATATATTTAGTTTTCAAGTTAATATTAGTTAATATTAGTGAGAAAAATATATGACGGTATATACTCTTATACATGTGTAGCACCTCCCTCCCTCCCACAATGGAAACATGCAGTTACAATAAATAAAAGTATATACCAACAAAAATACCATCACGCATGTATATTTAGTTTTGTCATTACCCTTGTCGTTGTCTTTGGAGTCGTCGCAGATTTGTTCCTTGAGTGTGGTGCAGTCGGGACCGTCCCAGCCATCGAAACACTTGCATTCCCAATGACCATCGTTGGCGACTCGACACTGGCCGTGGCCGGCGCACCCTCGTGGGCAGCCCTCCAGGGTGCAGTGTCTCCCGTTCCAGCCGGACACGCACAAGCATGTACCGTTCTTGCACTGGCCGTGATCACTGCAGCGTGCGTCGCAAAGTTTCGACGTGCAAAACTCCCCAGTCCATCCTTGATCGCAGACGCAGGACTCACCAACACATCTTCCGTGAGGACCGCAGTCTAAATCGCATACTTCTGCAAAAGTAGTGACAGGATAATGATTTGAAACAAGTAACTAGACTGACATACATAACTTAATAGGCAATTTGCATATTATAAAATAAAAATTTTATACACAGTTATTTATAAGAACTTCATAGTAAAAGATATAAAAATGAGGATTTCGAACTATGTAATTATAAATGGTTTAATATCTTACCCTTAGAACAGTCGTCACCAGACCAGCGTGCGTGACAAGTGCAAGTTTGTGTATCGACATCGAATGTGCCATGACCGGAGCAGTCCGGCAGACATTGTAGGGCGTCCTTATCCATAGTAGCGCAGTCCGCTCCCTTCCATCCTTTCTTACAAACACAAGCACCTTCGATGCAGAAGCCGTGACCCGAGCACGTCGGGTGCGGGCAGTCGACATCACCGCAGAATTTCCCTTTATATCCTCGAACACAGGAGCACTTCCCATTTACACAGTGACCGTGCCCATTGCAGTCTGGGACTTCGCATTCGTCGTGTCTCAAGGAACACTCTTTGCCCTTCCATCCGGGATTACACTGGCATTCCCCATTAATGTATTCACCGCGTTGACTGCAAAGTACTGGACAGACGCCTGCAAATATTTTTGTTACTCGGGTTAGAAAAAAATTACATCTTAGAGCTGAGGAAGCTAAAAAAAATTGTATGAACACTTACTTTCACTGCAGTCGTCTCCGCCGAAACCTGGTTGACATTGACAGTGTCCCATAAGACACTCTCCTTTCCCAGAGCAGCCATTGGGACAATTATGAGTCATGTCTTCAGCCACAATAGCTATGAACGATATTTCTTGAGGATCGCCGTCGTCGTTGTATAATGACAAAAACCAGTGACCTTGTTCCATATAATGGGTTACTTCCTTCTTCACGGACGGCTGCAATCAAAATAATGATATGTCAATAAGTTATAACAATTATAGACACATTTTTAATAATAAGTAAAACTTGAACTTACGTGGGATGACCTTGTGGTTCTGGCTTTAAATCCACTCAAGACTTCCAAAATATGATATTGCGTGTGTGTAGGCAGAGCGTTTCTTCTGGCATATACTCCTATTGATGCTCCTCTGGGTATCATGTAGTCGAATTTTACATATGACGCTTCTGACTGATAGAATTGCATATTCCAATAACTATATGGAGGGATTTGTTTTGATAATTTTTCACCTAAATTTATTTGTATGAATGTCGTCCCATCAGGAGGAAACGACTGTGCTGGGAATGTTCTTGCACCTATAACATGTAATCTTGATTGAGATTTAAAACCAATATTTATATTTTCATCATTAAATTATTTCAAACTGAAACATGCGACGATGTAATGATATAGTGATCAAACATATTTGGATTAGGCAAACAATTACAGAGCCTGTGCAATGGTATATACTGGTACAATATTTTACGAATATAATAACTACACTGGCACTATTACAACTACAAAGCACATGCAATCGACCATATGAGTTCTTAATATACCGAATCCCAGAGAATATTGTTTATTAACACACATGCAAGTTAGTTTGTTAAGTCCTTCACAAAATTTGCACGTTGAGAATCTTAACGAAAATGGTATTTGGTGATCATTAGTACGTTATTAAAATGCTAATTTAGAGACCTCACCTTCCAAAATAAGGATTGGTGGAGGTTTGATTTTTGGGCATAAATATTTAGTTACACCGTTTGTTGAAATTAAATTAGATTCTGTGGTTGTACTATTCATCGAAAAATCATCAGTACTAGAATCTGTTGTATCTGAATGCTCTGTGGTAGTTGTATAGTCTGATTCTTTAGTTGTTTCAAAAACATCGGTTGTAGTATTTGTAACAACATTGTCATATTGTGTAGATGTGTCATCGTCTGTTGTACTTTCATACCCCACATTGTACGTTGAAGATTCAGGCTCTTCAGTTGTAGTTTTTTCAGAATAATCATCATAAAAATCATCACCCGCGCCTGAACTTCTGCAATCTGGACAAGAACATTCACAAGTTCCTCCCCATTCTGTTTCTTGTACTTTTTGTACTTTACTTTCCTCAATTACCACCGGTTTATTAAAATTGGTAGCTATCGTAGGTTCTGTATCCATCGGAGTAATTTTAACGGTTGGTATTTCATTTGAATCCCCAATTGTCGGTACGGTTACTGTTAATGAATACAATGGTTTGTAAGCGTTTCCAGCATCATCTGATGAGATTGTTACATTAATTAAAACATGTTTGGGGTTAACTGTTACACCTGGAGTTTTCGGCTCCTTTACAGTATTTGCAGTCGAAGGTTCATCAGTTACAGTTTTCGCTTCATTTGTTGTGATTGTATTATTAACAGTATTAGTATTAGTAACACTAGTTAACGACTGCGTTATTGTCACAGCATGCTCTGTTTCAATAATGGGTTTATGTGTAGTAATAAAATTAATATTTTCAACAGTAGTTGCTTTACTTGTTAAAGATATATCATTAGGTATAGCATCAATAAATTTGGGAGGTATTGTGGTGTGAATTTTATGAGAAGTCGTACTTTCATTATCAACATTCTTAGGCGTGCTTGTTTTTTTATTATAGTGAAACTTTTCTAGATTATTTTCCAGTTCAGCTGACTCGTTCGAGTATATGTGTAATTCTTCATTAACTTCATTAAGTCTTGTTAGTAATTTTAAGTACTTAAGTTTTTGTACACCGTATGAATAAATTGATGGAAATGCGTCACCTTGCATATCTTCAGGATCATATGCGATATCCGTTTTTTCAAGGTTAATATTTTTTTTAGTTGTTATAATGTCAAGCGGTTGATCTACAGATGTTTTAATGTTTTTATTATTTACAGCATCAATATCTTTTAAAGGCGTTGTTTCAGATTTATTTGTCTCATTACTATTTTTATGAGCAGACTCCTTAACATTCAGTGTTATAGGTTTATTCACAACAATATCTTCTATAGTTTCGTTTATAACCTTGATTGCAGTAAGTTTGTTATTTTGAGTAGACATATCATTATCATATGTAGTCTCAATGATATTATGGGTTACTGTAAGCGTGGTCGTATTGGTTAGAACACCAGTGTTAGCTGTTACATTAGGCATTTCGCTGCTTTCAGAAGCATTAAAATTATTAACTTTGTCCCAATCTTCTTCCGCTGGAGTAGTGTGGGCTTCCACCAAAACCGATGACACACCATGCACTAAGCTAAAAGTTTTCACAGAAGGCCTAGTGATTATTTCATGCACATCTACAGTAGCAGAAGAATCCGTGGAAGAAACAGAAGGTGATACGGAAGAAGCATGCCCATCTACACTTCTACGTTGGCGCGAGTGGCTTTCACCATTACCTGAGCCGGAAGAAGTCGAGCTCTGGTGCGGTCTGCTTATTAGAGATTTGTTACTTGATTCAAGTGTCGTCGTTTTCGACGATGGGGATTTATCAAAAGATTCCCCAACTATTACTGTACAAGGCTTGTTCTGATATGACCAGTTATCAGTGAAATAGGATGCTAAAACAAAAAAAAACAGATGTTAATACAAAAAAAAACATTAAACATATAAGCTATATTATTTCTCAGAACCAGCGACCCGCGCTGACCTCCGTCAATCGTCATATTTTATCCAATTTATACAAAATATTAATAAATTATAAACATAATCCTTTGTTTTGAATCATTTCTTTTTTATAAAAGAAAATTTTATAAAAATCGGTTTGGTAATTTTTGAGATTATCGAGTTCATACAGACAGACAGATTCGGCGCACATAAAGGTATTTAATACAAAAAGCTGGGCAAAATTATATTTCTATGTATACTACGAGTATTATTATTGGATGTGGGGACTTCCCTTTATAATATGTATAGATTTAAAAACTTCTTATCCAACTGATTAAAGTTTTCGATGCCATTTATTAAGTAAATTATTCCGCAACGCATATTTTTAACCTCCCTTTGAATATGCATATAAGCGCAACAGGTTCAATATTGAAGTAGAATATTACCTGACATATAAGAGGCGATGGCTAAGAGTAGAACAAACAGCATTATGAACACTATCGCGGTGCACTTCCAAGAGCACCTCGAGGAGAGACCTTTTCTAAAGTGGAATCGGGAAGCGGCAGGGGGGAAGTGTGTCGCGCGGAGATTGTTTCTGACGGGAAGCACCGGGACCGGGGCACCGAACGCCGGATGCCGGTCGCTGCGGTCCATCCTCTCCAGGGTACTCTTCTCTTGCTTCCCAGGACTACTGCACGACGAGTTCGATTTGTAGTCCATAGACGGATTTTTTTGAATGTCCCCTGAAATAAGTAAAAGAGAACGATGAAACATGAGCAGAAATTAGTAAAAAACATTGCACTTAGGTTAAATCGTAATTCAATTCAATCTGTCTGAAGTCTTTACATGCTAGTTTACTTTTCTAAAATGGTTTGGAAGACAATTGAAAACTATTAGGTACTACTTACTGAAAAGTAAACGCTACACATTCATACACTAGGGTTACCTGTGTTGAATGCGGCATGGATAACACGTATATCACATCACATCAGAGAATAAACATTTATCTGTTACATAAACCCGGAGTTCCTTGCTCGGCACCTAGGGTTCCTCATTACGAAATATAACTATGCCAGTGGTCGGAATTAATCAATAAAAAGTATGATGTTAAATTTACTTCATGCACGCTTTTATATATGAGTACTAGCAGACCCGGCCACGCGTTGCTGTAACTAAGATTTACATACACAATTTAGCAGACTAATTACCGTACACCGCCATCTGCTAGAATATTATGGAACTAATCCATTGTAAGATATAAAACAAATAATTTGCAATAAAATAATATTGCGACTATAAATTGAGATGTAAGGTATCCTATCTTTCAAGTTGGATCAAACTGGATACGGTGTGCAAAATTTGGTTGAAATCGGTTAAGTAGTTTAAGAGTCCATCGCGGACAAACACCGTGACACGTACTTTATATATATTAAGAAGATTAATGAATCTTTTGTAAGTGTAACTTACCTTAGCGAACATTGTACAGTGAAATTATATGTTCAAGTGATAAAATTTCGTGTAAACGTTCACTTATATAGCGATTCAACGACCTCGAAGGTAAACAAGTCAAAACTCAAGTTCTTCTAGAGCTATCGTATCTTTTGCAATTTTTTAAGACCCTCAGGGGTGTTATATAATTTCGTAGCTATAAAGCATATTTGCATTTGTAAGAATATATAGATATTTTACAGCCTAAATTGACTGTGCTTTTAAAATTTAATTCTAGTGTTTGGGCAGGCTTATCTTCAAAATCATATTTCGATCGAATACCCACTTATTAGATTCATTCATTTTGACATTATTAGAAAGCTGAAGTTAAATTTATTTCATGTATTGGATTATATTATGTGTTTCTGTGATAATAAACTTAAGATTATTTGGCTAAAATTAAGTTTTCATTTAAACGCACCTTTAACAATTATATAGAAATACTTATATGTTGTTATGTACAAGAATCTCACGTCACTGTGTTAGTGGTCGAATTCTATAAAACGACTAGACCGATTTTTGTAATGTTTTTAAGTATATTTGGTAGGTACGGAAATAGGTCATTAACCGCCAGTTTCTAAAAGGCTTGTCAAAATTTCGTTCATATAACACGCATATTAACGTGAAAGTTCTATGAAGTC
>DWJN01006866.1:0-10369 GCA_018248895.1 Carystus phorcus | reverse complement strand
AAAAACTTTAAACAGCTCTCCTGTAAAGTCGGATAGACGTCGCTTACGAAACATTGCCTTTCCAGCGTCGATATTTACATTTTATCGTCCACAAATATATTGTAAGGGAATAAAAGTATTTAAGTTTACAAAAAAACAGATAGAGAGCAATCACCACGTTTTGTTTAATATGAACATCGACTTATATAATTACAAATGAAATACTTCACAAAACAGATATCAGGATAGCACACTTATAGAGATGCATTATCGATACGCAATCTAGCAGAACTTCCGCACTCTGAGATATTTAAGGGCGAAGTATCTGAAGTGTCTGTGGTCGGCTGCCGCTCTGTCATTTATATAGGCACGGCCTGTCACACCACCATTTTTGACAAACTGCTAACTTTGGCGCGAAATAGTAGCTTCCATTATAGAAATTTTGGTAATCAAAATTTTTGATCCTTTTTAAAATATTACATTTATATTTTTATCGAATTGAATAACTTTTATAATCTTAGCAATTATAGGTCGATGGACCGCGTCGATCGTATCCGATCGACATAGTTAAGCAACTGTTGACTCTACCTGGATGGGTGACCGCTAGTGGCAAACATTTCTTGAGCGATTCCGTGCCTCGAAGAGCACGTTAAGCCGTTCGTCCCGTTTGTTATGCTAAATAACTAGTCAAGCCATGTCGGAGGCTCTCGGGCGGTTTAAAAAATTTTTTGACACTTGGGTTGGCCACTAATCCGCACTGGAGCAGGGTAGATTACGCACTAGATTCCTCAATGATGAGGGAAGACCCATGTTAAGTAGTGGGTTGAAGGCAAATCAAAACGTAATTAATAGTGACGATCTTTTTTTGACCTGTATGAAGCAATAGTTACTAGGCCTCACTCCCATTCGGTTGTCAGTGGGGCAAAAATATGATTAATGAGTTAACATTTCTGTTCTCGATCTGGATGTGTGTGTGCACCTACGACCTACGATACAAGAGAATTCTAGTGTGAAGCTATGAGTATGTAACGTCATATGCAGACTATCTGACTTCGGGAGATTAGAATATCGGTTAGTCGGGTGTGAAGGATCAAACTCGATTTTGGGGGTATTCGGCACCGTCACTTTTTGTTTAACTTTTTGCTTATTCTTTAATCGATTTATGGTTTTTTAACATTTAATTTTAAGCTATGTCGCGATAAATATATACACATATCATCTTAGTTGTAGACAGACAGCAAAATAGAGAGTTGTTGCAATGGAACAAAATATCATCCTTTATAATATTTTTTAATTCCAGATCTACCAATGCTGCAGAACACCAGGATATTTCTCCTGCCACTACCGTTGCTGGTGGTGGGCTACCTAGCCACCCTGATGGCAGGCTGGAACCTCAGTCACATGCTGATGGATTTTTATCACTACCGAGTACTATAGTTTTACCCGTTTTGTACATAAAATGTGAACATAAGCTTCAATTGTAAACTAGAAACAAGATCCAGTGATCTGTAGCGGCTATTTGGATATAAGTTGTGGGACGATAAGTGCTGGAATTCAAATGTTATAAGGCTGATCATCCATCAGGTGTTTAGTGAAAACGCGATGTATAGTGATAAGTGGAGAAACTTGCTTGTGTTGAAGTATACATTACGTATATACTGCGTTCTAATGTAAAGTGTAGATTTATTTCACTTAATACATATTTTATTTTGTATTAGTATTTTGTACATTAAAATTTGTGCGTCATTTAGACAATGAATAATTTGCTAAACCACATAGTTATTTATAGCCCGCTCTGAATAACCAAATATTTGTATTGAGGCACAATTAATTGAGTCATTTTCCCAAATTTGTTTTTTATAACACCGACCTCTAAATACAGGAAAATATATGGTCGATCATTATTATATTTACCGTCAATACATTGAGTGTTCAAGATTTATTTAATATCCTACAAACATTCAGAAATTAACTCGTAAAAAATATATTCAATTCATAGAATTCTATAATTATACCATTATGTTTTGAACATTGCGTTATTTGTAGAAGACAAACATCAAAATTACAAATCATATTATTAATTTCACCATTTCCGTATTTTTGAAATTTTGAATATGCCCTAATTATATGAAATACATTTTAACTGATTTATTACTTTTGTTGTAATGGTGTAAAGTGATTTGTAAATAAAACGTAATTAATATTATTATAAAAGCTTTTTATTTTCACGTGTTATGCAAGTTACAAACATACCTAAATAATTAAATCAATAGATTATATAATTTGAACATATTCCGTATACAACATATAAAATACGTAGAGTACTAGTCATCATCGAGAATTATTATTTCATCAGACGAAATAGGTTTAGATCGAGATTCAGTCTCAGAGAATGGCAAAGATTTCTTCGCTTCGGGTTTCTTTCCGATCACGAGCGGTTGTTTCGGTGCCGAAGTCTTCGTGATGGTCAGGGACGAAGGCAAACGACTAATCGATTGGTTTATCTCACGTGAAACGTTATCGTGTGCTGGCATTTTAGATACAGATGGTAGACTCTTCTGCCGTTCAGCCAATTTCTCCTGCAACGTTTTACCTGGACTCACTTGCTGGTGCGGCAACGGCGGCTTCGAATGCATGACCGCGTTGACCGTTGAAGTAGACGCCATATGTGCTTGAGGCACCGGACTATGCGACGTTGCTCCAAAAGCAGATAGATTCGCGGTCATCGATGCGGGTAATGTTGGCAATACTGTACCCATGCTCGGCGCAATGGATGATGTACACTTCTGAGTGGTGATCACGGGTGTTGGAATAGCTTTAACGACTGAGGTACTCTGAGATGTAGTCGACTTAGGTTTCGCCTGGGAAGTACTAATTGGCAATCTGGTTGTTGAAGTGGCCTTCGGTGCTCGTTTTTGTTTCTTAGGCGGCGGAAGGCTAAAAGGCGAATATGGCTGTCCGACGCATTGGCGATAAAATTCAGCTTGGAATGAATTTTGTAAAGAATATTGCAATGAGGATTGTAGGGCCATTGTGCTGATGTTGCTCAAGTAGGATAGAGCTGCAGCGGTTTGCTGAGCTAAAAGTTGATCATTGGTCATAGGAACGTAGCTTTGAAAAGCCGCAGCCATATCGTGCGCTGATAACTTTGGCAATACAGACGTTGTTGATACCGGAGAAGATGAGTTAGGTTTAGTATCTGCTTTTGAGGTGTTAGATGATGTTACAGCTTTAACGATCTCCGCAGCTTTGGCAGCCATTTTTTTCTGCAAATTTTTATTCTTATCTAAATTATTATTTTGCATTGCTTTCAAGGATTGACAATACTTCATACTGAGGTCCACCAAATTTTTGTTTTCGAACGGCCCGCTACAGAGTAGTTTATAACCATCTATAAGTAAGTTTGTAAATTGCTTTGAATTCGGTTGCTTTTGAACTCGTTGATATGCGTTATAGATGTCCACCATTAAACTTTTCAATGCTTGTTGTTCGACATCATTGCTCTTTAAGTCGGCTTGCTGACTAAACCTGATCACCTGACCTCTTAAAGACTGAACACATAAAGAAAATGCTTGTTGCGCTAACTCTTCCCTATCAGAATCACGTAAGTATTTTTTATCGCGATCCGGAATTTTCTGCAAATGCAAACTCAAATCCAGTAGAGTTCTGTGATCATCGATTTCTTTAAGTATCTCCAGTGTAAGTAACACAGACCTGTTCATGTGAAAAGGGAAACTACCTCCTCGGTCCACATCACTCGAAGGTATCTTCCAAACATTATTGAAAAAATTTATATTTTTCCGCTCGCTAAATAGGCCACCAAGTTTTTGCCCAAATCTGGATGTGAATGTAGACAACATTAGGTCTCTGCATCTTTCAATATCTCTACCTTTTTTGTAATAAAAATGATAATGTGCAAGACGATATATCGCCTTGTAATGTTGGGGAAAACGACTCGCACAATCTTCCAACGCATCGAGGCAGGCGCCTACAATTTTCATTATCTCATCCTCGGTTAAACGTTTTGACTCGTTTGATGACTTGCTCGACGTATCACTGTCTCTAACTGAATCACTACTGCTATCAGAGGTAGACTCGCTTGAACTCGAATCTGATGAAGACGTCGATGAAGTAGAGCTTGAACTTTCTACTTTCTTTTCTTGTACAATATTTTGATTTTCTTCTGTTGCTGCTGGCTCTGTTTTCTCACACTTTTCCTCTACATTATGGACACTAGAACCTTCACTTAAATTCTTGGTATCTTGACCATTTCTGATTTCAGCTGGTTGTTCGACAATGTTAGATGCATTATTTGGAAATTCATGTAATGCAGACACTTCTTTAACTACAAATCTTTCAGTGTCATAAGATGCGGATCTTCTTACCTTAGCAGCAGCCGATTCCAATTTAAGTCTTTTAGCTTCATGGGTATCTTCCTCACCAGCATCACTAACGGATCTTTTAAGGATATTTGCAGCCTGAATTGGTTCATCAATTTTAATTTCCTTTTCAGTCTCAGTACTACCTTCTTGTTTCTTTCTCCTTGCAAATGGTCCTTGAAGCCACTCAGCAATACAAGACGAAAACACTTTCCCTACTGATTCTGGTATAGGTTTATTCTCATGTTGTTCAATATACTTCAAAATCGAAGCATGAACTCTATAATGTAACTCTAACACTTCTATGCATAGTTTGGTGGGAGAACTATAATTAATTTTTGTAGGATAAGTTGCATCGACTAGTAAGCTTTTTATTCCCTGCATATAATAGTGTAAGTATATAGACGGCGGCTTATTTCTTTTTTCAGCTACTTTACCTAACATATAATAAATTTGCCATGTCTCTTCAACGGATTTATCACTGCTATTACTACTATTGAAATCCACAAGAACTGTGTTAAAACATGTCTGTGTTGTATCTAACATATCCTCTTTCTGTTTCTCCAGAGATTCAAAGTCTTCCATGCTCAATGACTCACTTGCTTGTTTCAACAATCTCGAACAAAATGAATGTACGGAATATACGAAATTTCCATATTCAATCCACATATCACAACGAGTAGGATCTAAGTGTACCGAACGCTTAAAACAACGAATTGCAGTGATTGCAGGATTCAAAAATTCTTTATCATTTTTGAGATTTTTACAAGAATTCAATAAATGTTCAAGTTTTACAGCTTTAGCTAATGATATCTGGGCCCAAGATTCAAAACGATCGTTATTTATAATGACGTCAAGTGTATTATATTTTATGCCCATTTTGTCCTTTTTGAAATAGTAATCTCCTAAAAGAAAATATATATCCTTCATTTTGTATGGTAAAAGTGGTGGAACAGCCGGTAATTTTTCTTCAACACCTTTCATATATTTCTCCATTTCAGGAAGATATTTATGTGGATCACATTCTTCGGGTAGTAAAGCTAAAATGCGATGGAACAAAGTTTCGGTATCTGAAGTAATAGCTGACACTTTACCTTCTAATCCTGGCAATTCCGATGGACGAAAAATATCATACAATTGCTGCGCTCTGTGCCAATCTAAACTTTTTGGTGTAGTTTTATGGTCCGCCAAATATTTGTATTTCCGTCCATGACAACCAAATAGACAATAAACACATTGTTCCATGTATTGACAAACCAATTCTAAACATTTTGACAAAGATGGCGTACGAAGTCGAGGTACAACCGTGTCTAGAATGAAGTATAAAAGTTTACCATCCGATTTAGAACACCATTCTCTCTTACCTAGCTTCTCATGCCCAATGAATAAAACCATTAATGGGTAAGGGATATTGTCGAATAAGGCGTAATCAGTAGAGGATCTACCTCTACCCTGATCCTCCTCTCGTTGTAAAATATAATACATTATGATCCAGGGTGCAATAGTATCAAAAGGCATCTCAGCGGCATTTGTCTCAACCTGATGACCAATGACCCTAATGAGATCTTCAAGCCCTTGACTAAGCTCTTTTTCAGATAATGTATCCAAACAAGATAAGCCCTCAGTGCTCAGTATGTGCTCTATACTACACAATATTTTGAAAACAGTCTGAGTCCACTTTTCATAATCAGTAGAACCAGAAGTATAACGGAAATAATGTTTTAATGCTTCATGTAAACATGTGAAACATGACTTAAAACAATCTTCTACTCTACCAAGTGCCCAATAAGCCTCTACTATAATTATTAAATACACAGCAAAGTCCAGTGATAATATATTTTCCTGTTGTTTAGCTAGAGTTCTGAAATGTTCAAAACAATCAATTACAATTGCTAACACTTCCTCATAGTTACCTTTATCATACAATTCTTTGATAGTTTTTAACTTCATGTTTCTTTCTATAAATGTAATGGAGTCTGTTATTTCTTTAATATTTATTTCCGGTTTAAATGAAAAATTTATGACATTAAGACTGTACGACTCTCGGAGTTCCCCTAACCCATTAAGTTCATAAATAAGTCCATATAGGCTCTCTAATTCTAGAGCATCACATTTATTTATTTTGTGTGCATGTAGCTTCACCCAAAGTTGACGAAGTATGTACTCAAAGCAATCAGTACTAGAAAATATATGAGGTTTTAGAGATAAGATAATTCCAATTGACTCAATTACACCAACATCATGTTTGCTGTTTTCATTTACGTTACAATTCAATTTTTCATTTACAATTAACTCTTCTGATAGCAAATTAACTGATGTGTAATGAATAAGTTCCAATTTATTTTCATCTGTGCAAGCTGGAATTTCAATATGATTATTGTAACAATTATTAGCTTCAATAAATACTTTTACAAGTCCTTTAGGAAATTTTAAGGCCCACTTTCCAGCAAGGACAGCCAAATAATCGTGTAGTATATCAATTATATCGTGCTTCTTCTCAATATATCTATTAATGAATAATCTTACATCTTTTTCTTCATCTTCAGTATCAAAATACTTAGGATCTGGTTTTAGCTCTATATCTTCCTGCTTCTCTTGAAATAACTTACTTAAGTTTGGGATATCGAGAGGTGTTTCTTTTTCTTCGTTTTCTCTTTTTTGGGGTATTTTAGGAGCTAAGCCAACAGGAATCATCCTTCGTAGTGTGTCATAAACAGATTCATCTTTTTTGTAGGTTGTTGAAGTAGTTGGGTTTTTACGACCTGAGCGTCGGGTACACCACTCCCATTGCTGCAAGTAACTAAGATCACTTCCTCTACGTCTGCCTGATTTTTTCTTTTGTGTTTTAGGCTCTGGTGTTGACTCATTATCACTTTCAACTTTTTCTGTGTCTGTTACAGGTTTATCTTTATCAGACATATCATTATTATCAGTCTCTGAAACAATATCCATATTTTTTTCAACATCTGCTACATTTTCCTCAGGCTTTCTGTCCAATATGTCTGGTTCTTTAGGTTCTTCATCACAAACTTCCATATTTTCTTCCTCTTTTTCCATCCTATACATAATTTCTAATGGGCAGGCATGACTGAAACATTTTTCTGTCATATAATGATGCATATCAACTAAAGCATCACCAACAGACTTCCAAGATAACTGACTAATTGGTTTTCTTAGTTTTAAATGAGGCACTATATATTTAAACTGTTCTGCTTGCTGTTGTTCTATAAATATTTCTCGAATATCATTAGCTTCCTTCATTAATTTCTCAGCTTTTTCCTCATCAATTTCATCATCATCCTCTTCATTCCATTTATATATTGGATTAACATATTCTAAATAATCTCTTTCAAATTTATAAACTGTATAGATGTGTCTTCTGTACACTAAGCCTCTCAAGTAGCCAGGATCCAATTGCAAAGCCTCATAAATAACAGCAATACATTCTTGCCTTAAATCCAAGCCTAATAATAGAGTAATAACTTGATCAAGACATGGCCAATGACGTGGATTACAAACCAATCCATATCGAAATGCAGCCAATGCCATTTCATAGCGCTTAACTTTCATAAAAAGGTGCCCTAAACGACACCATAGAGTAACATCCGTATCATCAAGTTCTGAAGCAGAGCAATACGCCTCAATACCAGCTTCTATTTCACCAGCAGTACTCAACATGGCTGCTAAGTTTTTATAACATAAATATTTTAAAATAAACAATGGGCTCTGTGATTTCTCATTCGGCCCTGGTTTCTTGACATCATACAATAACTGAGTATCCAGTAAGTCCTTAAGGAGTTGAATGGCATCTGACAAATTGCCTTTTCTCTGAAGATCTAATGCTTTTGCATATTGCTGTGAGGCGATCTCATCAAGGCCCTCTCTGGCCACTAGTTCATCAGAACCACTTTCTTCGTCAGATTTAACATTTAATGCTGACAATTTTATCATCTTGAATTACATTACACACTTGAATGGAAGTTTCTTAAAATGTGTACAATATGCAGTTGAAGGTAATGATAAACCTGCACGATTTTTACGATTTGACTTGTACGAAATTTTACCCTTTAGATCCTTTGTGGTGAAGCCGGGTAGAAGACATATTTGGAAGCTTCTTCGGGTAAAAAAAACGGATACTGTTCTTTAAGTGACTCAGTTATAATAACTCGACGAGTCTTTATTAGCACAACATGAACCCTACAATAGCACTGTACAAAGCCAAGTAATAAACTGAATTATTAATAACAACAAATCATTCATATTTTTATTATTATTTCGATAGAACATTTACGCCTATTGGTTGCGTCAAACTGACACTTACAAGTCAGATTTGACAATGTCAATAGGTTTCAATTTTCTAGTTTTTGTGAGGTATCCCCAGATTTGAATATCATTCTTTCAGCCGAAACCTATTCATTAAACTTAGTAATTGTTTTAGAACCAATATAAAAGGAAATAGCTAATTGACAGCCTAGGTATTTTGTAGGAAACTAGAAGTTTTATCCTGGTATATAGTTTTATTAGTAGAATATTTTATTATCTAATCAGATCTAAGAGATAACTTTGTAAACTATTGTATGATGTAGTGTATTTAATTTCATAGAAGGTCCATTTCGCATCTGTAGTGTAGTATTGTAATTTACTCATACTTTATTAATTTAATGCACAATAAATAATGTTCTTATACTAACCGTTAAATGTATTAATGGTATCAGCATTAACAGTCAGTCAGTGACTTAGTGTACACTCGTAGTCTTTGGTGTTTGTAGCTAGTGTTTCAATTTAGAGATGTTAAATGTTGAATGCTGTAAATACACTGCGTATAGCAATCAATATAATATAATACTATTTACTAACTAATGATCTGTGGTAAATACCGAAGTTAAAACATAGTATCTGATCTGTGGACCGCAGATCCACTGAAAAGTGAAAAATAATCTTACACTTTGTTGAAGTTTGTTGTCATAATTGTCATTTTTATCTATAAAAAGGTTATGTAGGTAGGTATGTATTAAAAGTATACTATTTGCTAATAAGTCCCTAAATCACAGAAATAATGCTAACCAATAAATGCTTACTGAAACGAACATGGCCAATGATTACACAATGTGCAGAGGCGCACCGTAAACCTAGATGGTTACCAGTAGCCAAAAGCAAAATATATCGTATTCCAAAACGGCCCGTAATCAGTGAGGAGGAGCGGATCGAGTTATTGAGGATAAATAACAATTACAAGACTCAGATGCGGGCTATTCGTCGTTTTTTCCATGAGGAAATGATAAAAGAGAAATCTTCACTGGAGAGCGCAAGTTCCGAGATGTCTCTGAAGCTAGAGGCTGAAGAATGGGAACGTTGCGTGCAGCTCAACGATCAGTGGAACGCTCAAGTGGACGCGGAACGCGAGGAGCGGCGCAAGCAGGAACTACAATCAATGGAGGAGTATGCACTCGCGCGAATGGAACAGAAAGATAAGGAACTCCAGGAACGCATATTCAAAGCCTCTGAAGCGATTAAAAAAGAAAAGGTATGCTCTGTGAAAACAATCTGCATGTAATACGATATAATTCGACTGTTCTACTAACAGGGTATTCTTATACCAAAAGGCTATTATTGCTTGGGTGTGACCCATTTAAAGCTATATGTAGTAATATCTATGTGCTGCCTGAATTGTGGGTAAAAAAATTCCTTGGGAGTTTCTTGCCCCTTCCATCTTTCAATAAACTGGATTTATTTTTATATAGACAGGACAAAGCAAAATTTTTTCCATCAAAATTTTTATCCAATAATATAATTTGAACCATAAGTATATTATGGTAACAGCATAGAATTATTATATTATTGATGACTACAATACATGTATGTTTAATTTCTAAAAGAAACATCATTTGTATTACTGGTTCTATTTCATAAGTGATTATTTGGACAACAAACATACATCTTATACTAATATATAAAGCTGAAGAGTTTGTTTGATTGTTTGAACGGGCTAATCTCAGGAACTACTGGACCGA
>DWJN01006865.1:0-10369 GCA_018248895.1 Carystus phorcus | reverse complement strand
TGTTCTATAGCCTATAGCCTTCCTCTATAAATGGACTATCTTAAACTAAAAGAATTTTTCAAATCGGTCCAGTAGTTTCTGAGATTAGCCCGTTCAAACAATCGAACAAACAAACAAAAAAACTCTTCAGCTTTATATATTAGTATAAGATATTCGGTTCCCATTCAATATTAAATAAGTAAATAAGAATTAAGCATCTAGTATAATAAATTGTTGTTTTCAACAGCATACCCAAAGATTGGGTTATTTCCGAATAGGCATTTTAATTTTAAAACATTTAAAATAGAATCAGTTGGGCGCCAGAGCTTCGCTCGGATGATAATGTTTTTTAAATAAAACTATTTGAGCCATTGCATCCAATGCCAATACACTTTTTATATGTATACGGATTATTACAAAGTTTTCTAGATCAATTTTATTCTAAGAAACTATCTAACTTTAAAAATTCGTGAAAATGTTTAAGAGCCGTTTCGAAGAAATCAATTATATACTTGCTCGTCCAACTTATAGGATTAACATTTTTTTTACCCTATATAAGTTAATGCATGACAAACATAGCAATGTTTGCCATGAATTTTAATAACATTTACTTATATTAAGCGTAACACATGTTGTATAATTTTAGTTAACTAGCCCAACTCAGTCGGTATTACTTTGTCATGCAGACGGTTTCGTGTTCATTTGGAGCCGATATATGTATGTAGATATTCGTGTCTCGGGTTTTCATTATTTGTATCTTACACGGCGTTCCTTTACCTACATGGCTCACTTAATTTACACCCAATTATTGGTTATTTCTCTAGTATGAAATATATTATCGAAAATTTAGTTAAATATTATAAATTTAGTTTCATATAATATTTTATTAAAATTCAAATCGTACAATTGTTTTCTATCTGAATATCAGGGGTATTTACTTTTAGTAAGTACTAGTAGACCCTGCGAATATAAGTCCCAATTATTTTGCTAAGTGTGGGTAAATACGTAAATAAATCGTAACGTATTATTATGAACATGCAAAATGTGTTATTTTTTTATAAATAATTATATGTTATAAAATAAAAGTAATGTTAGGGAAACTCTAATGTCAAAATCATAACAGTACGATAACGGCATTCGGCTTTTTATATTTTAAATATCAAAATACAAGAGAATCGACATTATTCAATTATCTGTCCCCTAGAGCCTTTGGAATTTTCGATGTCCTTGTTCGTAATACATTAAAATTCAGTTAGCTCGCCCCAGTTGGCACTGATTTCCACTTCGCTAGCTTATCAAGGACGAAATCCCGTTGAACCACGTTTTACTCTCTTGTGACAACGCTAGAGGGTACTTTTACATTTTAAAACACGAGGAATTATCGTTGTATTTATAAGTCTTTTAGACGGGAAAACTCTGTTCATATTAATAATCGTAACCTTGTTGCTACAACCTATTGAAGTCCCATTACTGAGCTTCATCACTAAGGAGGTCTAAAGCATACTCCACCACGCTGCTCCACTGCGGTTTTGTGGAGATATATTTATCTATAATCTTTAAGCTATTTAAAGATCTTCGGGCGGTACAAAGTTTGGGTGTTGCAATATGGACTAGATTTTGAGCTTCTTTAACTACGGGAAAAGCTTGTGTTATAACTAAAATCTAAACCAGATGCGACAAGAAATTGATATTACATAAGGAAGGTAATATTAAATTATTAAAAGATACAGTATTTTACACAGAAATAAAAATATCTTCAAGTAAATTTGCGATAGAAAATATCTATTTGCAAACTGATTATACACCCGCTTCAATTTATCATAGTTTAGTGAACCGGTTCGAAGGAAAATGCGAGAACTTGATATCAAGTTTACTATGGCATGATCGATTGTTCTTAATGGCGTTCAGTAAAATTTCTACATACATTATAATGGGAACGTCCAATAAACGTTTCTTTAGACGTATAATGATGTCAAACTCACATCTGAAATTGCGGCGTTATCACACAAGCTATAATATTAAAGGAAAAGCACCATACTAGGCTACTCTAAGCCTCCTCAGTAATGGGGAGAGATTCGTGTGCTGTATGGGCTACTAACAGGTTGAAGCCAATTTGGCTCTTGTGCAATAAATAAGGTAAACATTACGAAGACTGTTTCTCGTAAAAGTGACTACTTTTACGCTATTAACGAAACATATGGGATTTCATTGAAACTGTTACATACATACACTACACAACTGGTAAAATAACAATTGCAGGGATCTATGTATAGCGGTTGATAGTCTTTGTAAGCAAAATTTGGACTAGACATTTGTCGAAAGTTTGCGTTCTTGTTAAAAATTGTTCCCACCTTATGTACATCATTGTATCTAACAATTTGAATTACGTAATCTAATGGTATGTGTAGTGATGGAAATTGAAGAAAAACAAAACACTTTTTTCATAATTTCAATAAAGAACATGAAGTATAATTTTTTTTTAAGAAAAAATTAAATAATATAGGCTAAAAATATCACCATAAATACGATTGCTCGATTATACACATTAGAAAAAAAGACTGTTTTTTAATTCTGTTTTCTTTTTTCGCCTTTTTTGCATGTCACATTTTTTTACAGCTCATGTATGTTATGCTGTTCAAATTAGTTCCGCACTTTTTTTTGCCAAATTATTAGACACTCGATTCAGCATGCCACAATGCACCGACATAGACTGTGTGGGTTGCATATAAATTGTTACAACGTTGGACTCTCGTAATTCTCATATATCTTAAAGTGGCGTGTGAATGTATGTAGTAATGGTTGACGTTTGTTTAACGAACATTTACATAACGGAGGGGAAATTAACACATTACCCTCAATAACTATTCAACGTCTGTGTGTGTATTTTGAATATATCTAGTGATTCGCCTTAGCTTCGGTTCGGTATGTATTTTACTTTGTCTACATAAATATATATATTTTTTTAACTATGTCGTTCATGTTTGTATCACGCTTGTAGTGTCTGTGTGAGAACAAATTCAGAACGGCATACTGTCGTTATGTCATAATGGCATCCTTAGTGCTTATTTGATTGATTCGGTTAAAACATGTTTTCGGATAAAAATGAGATATTTTTCCGAGATAAAAAAGTGGCTGTGGCAATCTCCAGTTTTTAAACTCTCTCCATACCAAATACGTCGACGCGGTTGCTCCGTTTTCAAGTAAAAAAAGGATTAACGAAAGAACACACATCCTTTCGTATTTATAATATTAAAATATGGATGGTATAAAATTGAATATTTGAATGAATATTTGTTTGTTTTTCCAGTCTTGTTTTACCAAATCGAAACAGTAGATCTTGAGATTAGCACGTTCAAACAAATACACTCTGTTCGGCTTTATGATTTAAGTATGCTTGTAGATAATAATTCTCCCTGTAATCGTCAAATTGAAATTAACTTAATATTGTATAACATCTGAAATAAATTAATAGTATTATCTTTACGTGTATATGTGTGTCTATTCATCACGTTTTCCGTACCGCATAATTCAGCGAAATTAGTCGCTTTGTTAAACATATGAATACATTAAAGGCAAATGAGACAGTACACATTACCAGTGCCTAAGATAATGTACGCTATCAACGAATGGCCGTGACCGCTTTCGGAGTGAGGATTCCTCCTGACTATGTATAGCCCCAAATTATGATGTTGATAACGTGCACGTTGATGAGGGGCGTATGTACACTGGGATTATAATCGGAGACAAGGTTGTGATGGCACGGGCCTTGTAACTTTTTCACTGGAAACTGTATGCACGCTTCCGTTCTGGCGTTCTGCAAGGCTGATGTCTGGTACCGCTGCTATTGATTTTATTCGTCAATGACGTAACCAAATGTTTAAGACTGTGTTTGATGACGATTTAAAGTATTTTAGAGCAAACGTTTATTATTACAGTATTAAATGTTATATATCGAGTTATGAATGATCTCGTCTTGCGATGACGGTAGATCAAATTACATGGGTGTAGATATCGCGAAATGTGATGGGCAAAAAGTTTGTGATAAGGGCAAATAATAAAATAATACAAATTCTATTCTAGATGTATGATAAAATTCTGTGTAACTCACTATGATTAAGTGTTGACAAACATACGTTGCAAAACATAAGTTTGAAGACAAAAAAATTTAAAAGAAAATAAAACTAGAAGTTGTATAGGTATACTTGTATAAAGCGTTACTTAGTGTTTTATACGATTTATATGCCTTAATAATTATAATTCTTCTTTTTGTGTGTATTTCACTAAACTTCTAAACCGTTGGACCGATGTTTTTAGTGTTTGTTTAAATGGATTCTAGAATGGGTTAGATTCACAATTCAATACAATAAAAAAATGTTTTTTCTATATTGCACGAATATCTTTATCTTTAAAAATCAAAAACCTATTAGTTATTATTAATGACGAGCGCTGGATATAATGACCGATCAAAATCCACGCACGCAAGTTGCGGGCGCTTTCCCAAGCTAATCAGAACTTAACCGTTCAAGGTACACGAGGTTACGAACAGATTGCGACTATATCCGGACGGCATGCGCGTCACAGTCGCACCTGCAGCATCGTGTGTGTAACCCGTTGCTAAAATATCGACTGTCAAGACCAGATCAATGGAAAGGTCGTGACGGAAGCGAATGAGAAACGTACAATTGGTGCGCTCGCACTATCATGTGTGGGTAGTGTTGCCAATACTAAAAGTTTTTACTCTTTTTCTATGAACAGTAGACTAGCCGACGATGTCGTGGTATGTGGTCAACTCTCTGCAAACGATACTAGCAAAGTAATAGGCATCACTGATAGTTTTTAAAAAATCTGAAAAAAGTAAGGAGATGCAAACACATTTCCATCTAGACCAGGCGATTTTCTTTGACACTTATAAAAAGGTATAAACTACTGAAATATTAAAGTTACTTCATTTCCATTCATATTATACTTGCATAAAACAGAAACATGTGTTAATTCTCGTGTAAAAACTAGTTCAAGTATTCAATGTGTTCTATGTTTAATATTTCGTTAGTATGAAAACCTTGTGTATGGTTTCATTCATGCTGACGCAATTAGGCGTTACGATGCTGCATACGTTCTAAATGCTCAGAATTATGTTCAATCTTCGCTTCGTAAACAGCTTTTAAATTTATATTTTATAGTCTTGTTGTTAGAATGGATTTTTAAGATTAATTTAATCATTTTGTAAACTGTATTTATTTTTCATCAGCAGCTATTTAATCACATTTGTCAACCTCTCTCTTTTAAAGTATCTATGTAATCTAGTCTTAATGAGTCTGAAATTTCCTCAAAATATGTAATTGTTACTTTTTTAGTAGAGAATCCTGTAAATTACTGACATAATATTGTATTGGGTTTTCGAGACAATTATTTTAGCTATTCAAATCTATTGATGAAATTTTCAATTACCAATTTATGCAGAGTCCTTTCTTTACTTGCTTATAACCATTCAAGTACTTATTACGGGCCTTGTAATTTAATTTTGCAATTTGATTTCCTTTGGGATCTTTTTAAAACCTTGATTACTTGGGCTCATTCAACCCATTAAATGCAGCTACAGCGGTTATCTCATCGACGCTAATGTGGTCTAACACTTCACTCGTTGCGGACCCTGTCCTTCAGTGCGGATCGATAACAACTTATCTAAAACACATCGTATCCTGAGTTCGATGACTCCTTTTACTTTAATTTGTTCATTTATTTGTGTCCATTTGAAGATGCATAAACAATAACATTTCCACATTAGTTGTATCAGCGAGCACTCTCCGTCACCCTGACACGTTGGCGAAGTTCCAGCTGTTATACAGAACGTTACGACCGAACCGTTGGCCGCTGTCGTAAAGCTGCGTGCAATTTCACTTGCAAACTAGACGTAATCCGATGTCGTAATCTACGGCTACGTGGAGATTGGCACCGATATTAGTGTTATTAAAAGGTTGAGGAAAAACGACGCCGCAACCTTAAGTTTTTGGAACCAAATACGTTTTTTGTACGACACTATAATTAAGCAGTAATTGTTTATGGAGATTTGTTTTATTCTTTGTTTCGAACTAAATTTCATCGGCTCTAACTGTGATTCTTGTATCAATCTCTAATACGGTATCTTATACTTACACAGCTTAGGTAATAAGTAATTGGACTGTATTAGGACTCTTTTATTTCTCTTTTGACTGTTGTTTTTGCAAAGACCGGCGCCAGATGTCCGATAACTTCTAAATGGAAACTGATTGCGACGTCGCCGGGTCGTTGGCACATCTAGTCATTCATTCGACAATTCTTGAGTCATGAAAGGACAACGAAAAAGGTTAATGGATACTATGCTTATCTAGCAAACTTTACGCTCTGGTTCAGTTTATAGACAGATTTATTGAGTTTTCTGAGGGCCGGTTTTATTGCTTGCTCATTTTGTGGGAAAATGTGGAAATTAAAAGTTTCCATCTTGCCGAAAGTAAGGTCTGCAATTAGTTTATACCCGTCGAAGATATATTTGATTTGTTGAATTTAATCTCGTAGGAGTATCTACGTATCGGAGCAATTACGTTAACAGTATAGCCATATTTATTTAGTAACGCGGTTATAGCCGGCAAGTATGTCCACGCGCCGTCAGCCTTAACTGGTTTGCGAGTTTCTTTGTCTTTTACTTATATCAGACTATATTTTCAGTCTATTTACCTCTTTTGAGCCTTGTGTCTATGTGATCATTACTTACTTACTTAATTACTCTTTATACATTTCAATTTTATATTTTTGACCCTATTTATATAATCTTCTCCGTATATATAATAATAAACAATCGTTATAGTTTTGCTGGAATTGGACAAAGGTAGAAATGCAGTGTCGTTCTACACATAAGCTCTGTAAGCCAAATAGCACAGCTGTACATTGGACTAATACTCGTAAATATTGTGAAGTATATAAATCGTTAAACAAATATCGTCCTAGATGACCTTTGGGCATCTATAATGCTCTCAGTTCTACTGTCGTCATGTTTAAATGTTAAATTACATCTCAAAACTTTTGACGTTGTATTGTTCATAGTCATATTTGCTTATACATAATTATCATTTATATATACAGTCTATGGAGCTTGATGCAGCCGCCAAGCGATTCGTTACATTCAGCCAGTATTTTCTTACAATATTTTCCCTTGTTTTCTTGGCCTGGAAAGTATTAGTATTGCCTTTCATGTTACTGATGTCTTGGGGTAATATTGAATTATCCATACGTGGCTCGTCAACTCGTTTGTCTGCTGTTGACATAAGATAAAACCTTATTGTATCTTAATATATAGTATTTATTTTGAGCAAATGTTCAATGTAGATCTATGCTTATTGAAATTGGATGGACGGATTTAGTAACATTGTATGATTATTAACTATATCTTGTGCTTTCATTTTTGTACTGTAACAGAATTAATTAATCGCAATGATGGAACGGAGATGAATTGAGATTGATGGAGATGTTGGTTTGTCTCGTGATAGAAGATATATGATAATGGATTTTGGTAAATTAACTAGTTTGTTTAATTGATTGAGGACGTTGACTTTTGCGGATGTGGTCAGCTACATAACAAACTTTCGCTTATTAATTCGCAAACGTACAGACCGACCGATGATACTGCGGTTAACGTCTACTAGTATTCGGAAGTCGTCGTCTTTGGTGAAATTCGATTTGATATACATATTTACGATATTATCGTTAAACTTATGAAATAGATATATATAGCGTGCCCTACTTTCATTTCCCAGTTGAATAAATGTTACTAGTGTTTCTACAAAGGGGGTTTTAAACATCGCAAAATTCCTTACATATGTATATTAGACCATTGTGTCATATAAGGATAAAATGTATCTGGAGGCACATGATATTGTTGAACGGTTACAAATATTCGACGATCAGTGCCGTATAAACTACTTCCGTTTGGATTAGATTGAGCTCAATCGAAATGTTCAAGCTTCATTTGAATATGACTCGTCATTGAGTCGGGTAGCAAAAAATGAAAACTGCATGTTTTTTAACATATCATCGCGGACATTAAACATTTTAAACGTAAAACAATACAGATATTTCGATAAGTCGAAATGTTATATACATAGAACAGTCACAGCAACACTCGCCGGAAAATTGTACAATTTCCATTCAATTAGCCTTATATTTATAGTAAATAAACATCTACGCTCTTAAATTTATTATGCACTCATATCCTTTCTGCAATTTTTTCGTCTGACGCGTCTGTTTTTGTTTAAGTGATTTAAATTTGAATGGTGGCGGATTTTTAACATCGGTTGGCAATTTTCCAGCGTTGAATATCGCACAAGAAGTAACATCTCTGACTTTTGTGGGGTTTATCTATCTATTTGTCAGTCCTTTGAAGTCCACTGCTGGACATAGGCGTCTCCTCATTGGTGCCACTCCATCCGGTCTTGGGACTTCTGTATCCAGCGGTTGCCCGCTGTCTTCTTCAAGTTCTTCCTCTCCAAGTCATCCGTCCAATTGGTTGTTCCCTGTGGGATATCGTTGTTATATAATTTCAATTCAGTGCATATTTCATGTATCTCTGACAGTGACGCTTGCGCTGCGACACGTGTCGGTCGTTAGCGCAAATAAACAAGTTGGGAAACTTGCCGTGTTTTAGTCGCTCACCCATAGCATCCCTTGTAGGTTTGATATATACGATTAAGTACACTAATATGTCACCACAACGTACACTGGTGGCATTACACTTTGTATGCATCTTGCGAAACGTATTTAAAGATCAATTGAAGTATTATTTTCAGAACAAGTTGTATTTTATTCTGACAAACGAGAATTTGGACCGCCTGATTTTGAAGTAGTCAACGCCGCCCATCGACATCAGTAATACCAATTCGTTGTCGGACCTACACTTGTTACTTCAGACTCGAGACAGAGCGATCGAAAAACGTAAAAAATATTTCATAGTTGATTTTAGAAGAAGGATAAATACCAAGGTATATGTAATAGGTAGGGGGTTGTCCAAAGGTATAGGTAATACAAAGGTAACGAAGCCAAGCGAGGACAGGTCGCTAGTTTATAATCTAAGGCCTAGTTGAGATGCTATGATATAGTATGCTTATATCTACTAATGGAAGCTTCGTCGATCACTCTCGAGTACCTAATGGATGATATTATAACGGAGATACTTAGTGATTGACGAGATATCCTATTCTACTTTGTCGAATGAGATGGATTAGGGCTTTGGTATATGAAAAGGAGTAATATTATTGTATTTTTATCTATATTTTTGATCATAGCTAAAGGATACATTAATGATCATAAATATAAGATGCCGTTCGTTCTTATTGCTTCTAGCAATTACTTCCAGAACATTTGGGTACCCAGTTAAATTAAAAAATATAATCGTAAATATCCGAATGTGCACTTTGATTAAAAGAAATCAAAGAAAAACGTTGCAGTTTTTGTTGAAAAAAGCGGAATAAAATTATCATTAAACTTCTATAGATGTGTTAAATTTATCATTTATAGAAAACGGTCCTTATTACACCTAAAAAAAATAATACCTGTATAATAAAGTACTAAGCAGCCATTAATCTCTAGTCTCTTGAGTTGTGTCATCATCAGAAATACACAATACATTGTTTAATCTTGAAACAGGTTTAATAAGCGAAAGTTGACTTTTATGTATACTAACATGTAACACGAGGAAATCATTACGTACAACTTGTTATAGGGCCGTTAAAGAAAATGTTGCTTACCACTGTCACAGTTGATGTAGTTGTAATTCGACCCTATTAAGCAGAAAAGATCCATCAGCATTTTTGTAATTTTGAGAAAATCGACCTTATTGGTTAGTAGATTAGGTATGTAATTCGATTTCACATAATATGTTGACTGGATCTTTTCTGCTTAACAGGGTCCAATTGAAAATTTACTTACAAGATGAGATAAAATTTGTTGCCCGGCCCGAGTCGGTCAGTCACGTAGAACATGTGCATGCAAATAGGAATACGTTTACGGATCTAGTTAAGAAGTCTATTCCATCTCCGGACGCGACGTGCCGAACGCCCGCTGCGATTCCCATGTTAATCTGTCCAATTTCATATACCCAATGTAGCGTACCGAAAGATATTTAGATATATTAACGCAATCAAAATCAAAATTGTTCTATTCTTTACATCGCTCATTTGGAGCAACAATGACATAACTGCAAAAATGCAAAGCTGGCCTAATTAAACCAAAAAAAATCATCCCCAAAGTCACGTTAGGAGTGAAAATAAAATCATATAATATATATCGTATATATGTAATATTCATTAGCTGTAAGAACAGTTAAGAGTCTTCATTAGTGTTCCTAAAAAATCTTAAATATGGC
>DWJN01006864.1:0-10369 GCA_018248895.1 Carystus phorcus | reverse complement strand
ACTAGAATCGAGTTTTAGATAACATCGATATTTCATCCATTTTAAAATTAAATTAGATAAAATATTTTTTCAAGTTCTTGATGACACATATGCATTTAATTTATCCTATAATAAACCTTAACAGTATGAGGTCATTGAATGTTGTAATAACTAACTTAATCACAATAAATTACGTGAGGAATCTGTTTTTTTAATAAAACCACGTAACAAAAATGATAAGCAAATGATTTACACATAACAAGTACGTATAATAGTATATTATTACAGTCATTAATACATAATGTCATTAATACACATATAATTATAACAGTACAGAAAACATAAAGTCATGTCATCAAAATATATATAAATAAAATTATAACGTTGTGAAATAAAAACCATGTTACTTTTTCAGTTCCTTTTTTTTTAACGAATTTAAACACAAACAAAACTTAAAAAGTAATCAATATACCGTCCCTAGAATACCATATTTTTTCGAGAGAGAATGTTACATTAACCTTAGATTCTTGAACCATTGACGCACAAAATATCAACATTTATAATTTAGGGACCAAAGGCCATAACGATATTTGCTGTTCGAACTTAACCCGAAACGCATGTGATGAAAAAGAATCAATAATAAAATTATTCATGCGAGATAATATTGAAGGAATTGTGATTAAAATTATACAATAAAGCTATTGGTTATTATCATTATCTTACACTACAACAGCAATATACATAACTCTCCGTAATCTGTGCTGCGTATTAAGCGCATCACTATTGTTAAATAACAAGTTACAAGTTGATCATTGGGAGTTGTGTTGAACTGTTGGGTTTTGTTTTATTTGTTATTGGTATATTATTGGTGAAAATTGTTGTTGCACACTTAAAACTGTCCAAATGCATTGTGATCACACGAGAAAATGATAACTTTCGGCGCTGCAAATACTTCTACTGCGCAGGAAGACACTGGTAAGTTTCTGATGTGGACTTTAGATGGTATGCGTCGTATTCTTAACAATTATTTTGATGTTTTTGTTGTCAGTTAATGTCTGAACAGTAACGATTAGATAACACCAAAAATCAAAGTATTATTTGTAAGAAAAAACCGTATATTGTTCGAATAAAACACTGTCTTCTGATGTTTTAGTTACAAATATTCCTGGCATGGCAATTATAGGGTTTTATATTATATTTACTTAAAGTGCAACCGAAAAACGAGTTGAAAGAAAAAATAATAGATAATAAGTAATACATAAAACAACAATAGATAATATATACCATAAAAAATTACAAATAAAAGAGACAACTAACAGATATGCTGTTTATTAATAAAACATTTGAATTAGTAATAATCTATTCATATTGTTTATCATGCAAAAGAGGAAAACAGAAAGCAAAAACCAAATCATAAATATTATCTTTGTGTATAAAAATTCAATGTCCATATGTTTTTGGCAAGACTCATCATGTAGTTGGTTGATTGACTCGAGTGAAATTGTTATACAAAGTAGTACCAATACAATTATATAAATACCTTTGATACCATTCATGAGAAATTTAAGCATTCTTGATGCTAAGAATAATAAATCGACATTGTAGCTATGTTCATTACTATGGTAACGATTCTCACAACAAAATGTTGAGTTATTTTATAAAAAACATGCTTCTTATATCAACAATTTGCTGTACTAATCACTGTATTGTTTTAGGTGAAGTAAGAAGCATTTGTGAAAGCATTTGCAGCGATGGATCAAATGCCACCATACAGCCAGGTGGATCAAATCAGCGCCCTCGGATGGACATCGCCTGTGTCCTTGATATTACACACACCTTGAATGTGGCACACAGAAGACGGGCTTTGGAGGAAGTTCGACTGGCTTCTGATCTAGTAAATGCAAATCTACACCACATACATGTAAGATAAACTTATATATAAGACTTTTCTAATATTCATAATATATTTTCAGAAACCTAAGCAATTAGGATTTGAAATCTAGACTGATATTCTTTATAATATTTACAGCACTATTTATAATCTGTGTAGGCTTTCTGTCACTTGTGTAACAAATAGTTATTAAAACTTGCAGATAAACTTGTTTACCATATTGGAGTAGCCTAGAATACTGATCGGAATCCCATGCCAGCAAACCAAGTATCATTAAATGTGACAGAGGCTCGCCTGCGTTTAATATAAAAAATATATTATCATTAACTTTATTATTAGTATTATCATCTTTCTGTGGAACCAGACTGGCTAGCAGTCACCCTCCTGCTTGAGTCTGCTGTCAAATAATTTGTTGTGTTACAGCTGGAAGCTTGAGAGTCAGTAATTTCTTCCTATCTTTCTTTACCGGCAACATGTTAGTGAATACTTTGTTGTAGCTGATGGCCATAATTTTGTTGTTGCTGATGTCTATAGGCAAGGGTGACCAGCTACCACCATGTGGCTCATCTGTTTGTTTGTCAGTTAGTTAATTGATATGTATAAGTAGACTAAATGGGATTATAATTATTTTTCATATATTGTTACAGTTTGAGAAGCTAGATTTTGGGGAGACAAGTGTTCTGGACACATTTTACAATGCTGATGTAGCTCTTGTGGATCTCAGTGTCCAATTACAACAGAGCTCGCTACTTTACCACCTGGGAGTTAGAGAGAGTTTTGATATGAAAGAAAATGTTCTATTATATAATGATGTAGATCCAGATGCCACTCTGAGACTTAAAGTGAGTAATTGCTTATATTTATTATTAGTTATTTGTGCTGTAGATTATAACAATTATTAAAAAAATTTCACTTTAGCATTAATAGCCTAAGTAATCATTTTTAAATATCATCGCTCAAGATATTATTTAAGATATTGGTCTGAAGGCACTCATACTGCCTTTGGTATAGGACATTATCTCTGCTTGTAGACTTATGAACTTAGGAGATGGTATAATGAATTTACCAACCAGTTTATCCAAAGCTGTACTCAACATAAGTATCTTCTCTGTTAAAGTATAGTTTTAGATGTTTTAAGGTTTCCCAATTATACAGGTTATTAAATTCTAACTTATTAACAAAATGATATATTAAAAAAAATTACATAAAGAGATATAGAACAGGTTATATATTATATAATATATATCCCGTTACTATTTTAATTTTTAGATAGGTTTAGTATTTTAAGATGTTTAATGGTGGCCCTATATTATCAAAACATGGACTGTTTCTAAAGGTTTTTTAATGTTTATATGTTATCATAATTATAAAAGGTATGATTACTGGTTAAATTAGGATGCAAAAGAATATATTTGTTTCATTTTTGATGGCACATATCCCCAAAGTTATGTTTTGTAATTCAATTGAATAGGATGTTTACTACATTAAGTAGGTACAATAGATCATTGATCTATGGTATGACAACCATTTGAACTTTGAATAATTTGCTGCTTAATGAAAAAAATATGTCAATGTATTTATAATTTTTTCTTATTTATAAAGAAAATATTGAATAATCTTTAATGTGAGAATTTATCATGTCCACACAGGCATTTATTTGTCAATCATTTTATCATTATAAATCCTGTTGAGTTGATTGCACTGACCACAGCATGCATAAGATAATAGATATAACAATTAGTTGTAAAACATATATTTTAGTGTTTTATGACCCATAACAAAGGGTGAATTCCATCTCTGAATTTTATTAAAATAAAGCATATATTTGATTGTTTATGAGCATTTCAGTGTAATTAATATCTTAGTTATTATTTTTATTTGAACTATCATTATCACATTTCAAACTCAAATTCATTCGGTTATATTATTTCTATATTAAAAAAGTTAACTTGGTTAAGATATTTTGCTTTCATGCATAATATTATTATAAGTGATGAGTCACAGTTTTTGGGATGCTGTTGACTTTTGTAATATTTATGACAATGTAGTAGGTATATAAATGACTTTGCATAAATATTTTCCTCCTGATTTGCAACCGCACTGATTGTATTGAATAAAGTAGGTGTATGTATGTTCAGTGTATGAATGAAACTATTTAATAGAATAGGTTAAATTGTGATAAAATATAATGTGTAACGTAAATAAGAGTTATTATTGTATGTATTGTTTAACCTATTCTCAGTGATTTTAATATTTGTCAGTCTTATTCATATTTAATTGTAATAGTTTATTATAATACTTCATTCTCATTCATACAACATTGTTGTCTCCACAATCAAATTGGTTTAATAAATGATTTGTTTGTTCAATGTTATGTTATCGAAAACTTAAGTTTCTATTCTTATATTCGGATTTATACACAATAATAGTCATTGCGAGTTTAAAAAAAAATATTTTCAAATCAATCTTATATATTTTCAGTATATTATTTTTATATTACAATGTTAAATCTTGTAGGATTATATGACTAGAGTCCTTTAGTTTGGAACATACATAGTTAGGCCTTGGATGACAATATCTCAATAGTTATTACTCTCAATTTCTCAATTGCCCTCTGCAGTGGCACAAATGTGACTAGTGTACCTGACGCTTTATTGAATTATGACCCTGATTTTTATTATTGATAGACTAGGTTGACCTATTATAGGTACGATAATTTTAAGATATACCTTTTAATATTTTGTATCTTCGCAATTTTGTTGCTTTCTTAAATTATTTATATATTAGTAGTGTGCCAAAGGAAAGGATTTATATAGAAAGAAATGTTATTAGTATATACAGAAACTTTTTAAATTTATCTTTTCTTTCTCTTTGATACTGTTTCAGTAGTCGGTATTGAGAGTCGGGAAATGCACTTTTGCCATTTTATGTCATTTAGTCTGATTTTTCTAGCCGTTCAGTGGTTTAGGATCTGTTTAGACTATATTAGTTCGTAAAAAAACCTTTTAGAAGCTAATACTTCAGTAACCAGCTATTACTGTGACTTAAAATATATGCGATCGATATTGGATGTTATTACCATGTATCTCCTGGTATTTCTCTATATTTTTATGAAAATAGTTCGGCATCTAATATCTGATCTGATGAAAGAAATTCATAATCACATAAAGGAAAAATCGAAAAAATACCCAATCGTCTCTTTGTAAGCTGTCGTTGATTTTTCTAATGGTTTTACTGATAAGATAACTTGTCGTTTAATGCTGCCGAATTTGCAAGGTAGATAATCTCATATGAAGTAATGGAATAACTTTTATTGCAGATATCTCTACCCAATTTTTTATTCGTGTCATACAAGTTGACTGAGGCTGGTACATGCGTGACGACTAACCCTGCAGCCACCAAGTTTAAAGGAGAGGAAACGGCTGATCCTAAACAACACCTCACGCTCAGGCTTAAGAATATCTTACAAGATGTTGAGGTTCAAACAAAGTAAGTTGTTCTATGTTTATAGATTTAAAGTAGTAATATATGTTTCCCTACCAACCATTTATCTATCAACTATTTTCACATCTACCCAGGGTTTCTGGAAGACAATGCCATAAGGCAATACGTGCTTCCTTTGTTTCTTCTTTTAAAGGGCGGCATAAATATAATTATATGGTTTAATTTTCAAATTAACATCGAAGACTCTAAGAAAGGTTAATCTCCCGTTGCTATGCCTATGGAAGAAAAGTTAAATTCAAGGTTTTATTTCAATAGGATTGACACATATTATTGAAAGATAGATAATTAAAGTGTGATTTGTGTGCGTATTTTTCTAAGCTAAATGCATTTCCACGTACTTCAATACTCTTTCCTGAACTATCTTAAATATTTGGGAATATAGCTCCCTCTCCCTCTTGCATTTTTGATGTGCCTGGTATACTTAATTGGGTATTATGAGCTACCCTCAAGTAAATTTTCAACAAAATTATGTGTTATATCAATTTCTCATACACGATCTGCATAGAAAGCATTGTCTACTTTTATAACTACCAAAGCATATATAAAATGGTCAGATCTATAACATAATGTTATCTTACACAAACATCAGTAATTGATAATATTTAAAACGTACGAATACGTCTTAAACAATACGCCTTTCAATAATTTCAATAATTTTAAACACTCATATAGGTGTTTTCTCATGTCAAAACACATCGAGAATGTGCCGTTCATCAAAACATCTGAAACAACAATTCTGTTGAATTTTGAATAGTTAATTGACGTCTGATATTGTATTTTAATAATTTACAAAATGTACCAAGATGCTACAAGGAAAATATTTACCACAATATTCACTTGCTAATGACAACATATATATCTACCTAATTGGGTTACTTTTTGTTTTATTTTGTATAACGTCATCAATGTATGTCAGTGATGTTAATATTTTGATATATACACTTAAGTCTTATAGGTAATTAATAAATTGATAGGTAACTTGTTACTTTATTCAACCTATATGCAACCAACTATCATTCTATAATTAAAGTACATTTTTACTTGTTTACCTCTAGACCTTTTTACTCCTTTGCCAGCTAATATCATACGCAAAATTATAAAAACTTTACATTGTAACTTCTAAACATTAGCAGATTAGAATAATTTTATATAATGCTATTCTATGTGCGGCCCTCAAGCATAAATTAAATTTAAAACTGGCTTTAATTAAAAAGGTTGCTCACTCCTGGATTAAACTATATGCTTACAGAGCTCATCTTCAAGAGAAGTTCCTGTCGGATTTGCGTAAAGCCCGCGAGATATACAGCGGGCCCGAGCTCGCGAACGTATTGCACGCGATGCGACGCCGCCTCGACGACCCCGCCGTACTCTCCGGCGACACGATACTCAACATGCTGATATCGTACCGGGAGATACAAGACTACGACGCGATCGTGCAAGTCGTCGACGATCTGAAGACGATCATGAATAGGAAGAACTATGTCAATATGCCTATTATAAGGTTTATGTATGCTTTCGCTATGAATAGGTGAGTTTATTGTGAATGCACTTTTTTATTTACTTTTTTATTTACAGACAACCTTTTTAAGTTAAGTAGGTAGCAGATTCGTAGTTAATAGAGACTGAGACTTGTCAGTATTCGGAATGGCCCATTTATGTCATAAAAAGCTTTTAATTAGCTTGCAATGTATGTATAACTGTATCTATGTAACTATGTATGTTTGTTCGGGTGGAATCTTGCGACTCGGTTTTGAAGCAGATATCTTCAACAGATCAAGCTGAAAATTTGTATACACATTTATTTTGGATTGAATAGTTAGAAAATGCAAATAGTGGTCTAGTTACTTTCTATGCACTCCTACAATATTGTATAGTATATCCAATATCTTTACTGTAATTTGTATTACAAATTTGTCGTATAGTGGGTGTACACCAATAAGTTAATTCAAATTTCATTTAAATGTGAATATTAATAAATAAATAATTAAACCTTTTCAGGAGAAATAAGGAAGGAGACAGGGAAAATGCTTTAAAAGTATGTGTAAAGGCGTTAGAGAAGAAAGAAAATAAATTTCCCGATATGTTGTGTCTGTGCGGTCGTATCTACAAGGACAAGTTCGTCGAATCTCAACATTCGGATATAGAAAGTTTGAATAATGCTATTTATTGGTAAGCGCATTGTATCTATATGTATATATAATTCTTCTGCTCGTTTATATATCACTATACAGGTAAACGGTGTTTTAAGTGGGTTTAATAATGATTTAGTTTCACGGCTCGATCCGATGGATCCTTTCTTTTGAAGTGAAAACTTCTTTAGCATTTGATTTGAAAATCGATGAAACGAAAAAGCGACAGTAAAAAGAGACAGACACATAAATTGATAGGATTTAACGTGAGAGAAAATGAGATAGGAAGCATTACAGTGTTTATTATTTTAAATGTGATGTAATGTATTAAATGCTATACAACAATAAAAATATTTTTATAGGTACAGACAAGGTTTTGAAGTACAACCAAATGAATACGCAGGTATTAATTTAGCAACGCTATTAGTTATAGCTGGAAACGATTTTAAAGACTCGCAGGAATTACAGCATATAGGTGAGTGTTTAGTTACTGTAAATAAGCAATATTTACAACTTACTTTGTATAATAGTCTTCTTACTTACAGCATGCTAAGTTCTAAAAGTATGGATGTAAAGCGAGATATTTTTATATGCTTACATGTGAGATCTACGGGTTTGTTCCGCAAGGATTCAAAATAAAAAAAAATGCATTTATAACAAGAGATTTGCCTTGTTATTGAAAGTTTGCTATTATTGTCTTGTTTAGGTGGCGTATAAAATTTGATATGCTGTGCCTTCTTAAAAATAACGTCACACACTCAAAGTAGGTATTTTTCAATTTCCAGGTAGAATTTTAAATCATTTGATAGGTAAAAAAGGCAGTCTATCTTCCCTAAAAGACTATTGGGATGTGGCAACTTTCTTCGAGATCTCAGTGCTGGCTCAGGACTATGTGAAAGCGATCCAAGCGGCAGAATGTATGTTTAAATTGAAACCACCCAACTGGTACCTGAAATCTACTATAGGAAACATTGAATTGATTGACAGGTAATATTAACAATTAATTCAATTTGATTGTTTTACTATTGAACTGTTCAAATAACGTTTAGGAAGATTTTGTAAATGAAAACTGTGGTATTGGTTAATGTTGGCTTTGTTATTTTATATTCTCATTATACTATAGGTTAGTTCACAGTGTCAATTAAATTTGAGTGCAATTTTGTATCAATTTTATAACATCTATTTATTGAATTTGATTTATTGACACAATAGTGTCAATACATAGATTACTATGTATGTAGACTCTTAAACTATTGTCAGCGATATATTATTTTAAACAGAATTAGAATTAATACATAAAATGTATTTTATTATACTCTATAAATGTATCTACTTAAATTTAATTAGAAAGGTTTGTTTTTAACTTTGATTTTAATTAATAAGTTCATTCATATACCCTCCTATAATTTAGACTCATTTTTTTACATTATAATTCATACAAAGCTTATTTCTTGTAGGTTTCGGAAAAAGAATGAAGACTCATCGCCGGAGCAGCAAGTGTTCCAATTCTGGATGGAGTTCTTTGTTGAGGCAACTAAAAGCAGCTGTGAAAATATTATTCGTTTCCCTGTGAGTACTTCAAGCAATGTTGTATATGCATATATTATATATATCCAATTTGGTCGCATTATGTTGTAGATAGGTTGTCTATTGATCTTTATTAAACATTTCACTTAAATGTTATTGCGTTTAAAGATATAATTTGAAGTTAATAATGAATTTTTCTCCATTACAACGCACAGAAATAATATTGTTATAAATAAGTGAAATATGTATACATTTTAAACATATTGTGAAAGCAAAACATTTATTAGCCGCTTTTTCTGTCGTAGTAGTTACTACTACGTGTGCGACTACATTATTAAGTAAGGGACTGGAAATACAAAGAGTAGGTTAGGTTAGGGTTTGTATTTAAAAAAAGATTTTATTTTAAGTAACTCAAATTCATGTTTGTAAGTTGCTGTTCTGTTGATTTCTCGTCACTCGGTAGCTTACTTAGTTATACTATAACGTAAATTAATTAGTTTTGTCACTTGAAACTTTTATTTGCAGTCACTCGTTTTAGTCTATACTAGATTAAAGCTAAGTTGAAGAGTTTGTTTGTTTGTTTGAACGGGCTCATCTCAGGAACTACTGAACTGATTTGAAAAACTCTTTTAGTGTAAGATAGTTCATTTATAGAGGAAGGCTATAGGCTATAGAACATCACACTAAGATGAATAGCAGAGGAGCAGCAATAAAAATATTGCGAAAACGGCCGAATTTTGAGCTTTCCTCGCGTGCGCTGAGTAAACGGTGAAAGTTACTCAAAAACCATGTATTACAAAACTTTTCCCCTCTAAAAGATCTAAATAAAAGTCTGCGATAGCATATGTCTAGCTTTTAAGGTTAACACACTACAACCGTTTTTATGGTTAAAAAAATAGTTTTTAAATAATAATTTATATGGCAAAACAAAGTTTGCTTGTTCATCTAGTATTAAATAAAATAAATTCCAGGTATTAATATTGGAAACGACGAAAGTGTACATGCCGTCGTACGTGAACGTGAACATGGGCGCGGAGCAGAAGTCGGTGGAGATATTCAACCTGTGTCTGGAGTCGATGCGCGGCGAGTGTCGCCAGGTGCACCGCTGGCTGTTTACCTCCGACATGATCCGGACGTACAGGTACCTCGCTTATATCGGGCCGGTTAAATACAGACAATCCCATTCGTACACCAGATGTAACAGGGAACAAAAACCGGAAAAGAAAGGGATTTTTACAATTCTATGTGTACATATCTATACTTATTATAAACTAGTGGCCGCCCGCGACTTCGTCCGCGTGGAAGTGGTAGTGAGCATTTCCCTTCACTGCTCTGCTCC
>DWJN01006863.1:0-10369 GCA_018248895.1 Carystus phorcus | reverse complement strand
GACCTACCTTATAAGATGGGTCGTGGTGAGCGTCGCGTGAGCGTTTGTTATGACGTCACTCATGACGTATTCGTCTCGACCACAACGACCGCGGTCGTCAAGTGGAACGCTGAAATGAGCGATCAGATCGTTGTGAACGCTTATTGGAACGCGGCCCCAGTTACATGGATCTTGGTCACGGTGAGACTGCGGTGGAGAGAAACTATAGTATTCATTATTGATTATTAGAACGATATTATTATGTTTAATATCTTAATACGATAATAGAAATCACAACGTTAATTAGCAGTAAATAACAATAAAAAGACTTGATATAAAAAAACAGTAATTTCGTAGATTGTTGGCGAAGTTGTTTTAGTACTCCACCGAAAATGAGTTCGACGAAAAGTATTTTATTATCCTGCCTATTTACTCACCTACTGCTTTATTATATTTATGTAAAAGTTTATAACCTGGCTCTTTCTTATTCACGTCATAACAATATAATTTTCTTATTTATCTAGTCTTTACTTCTCCACAAAAACTATAGTTTTTTAACTACCAAAGTTATTGATTTATTAATGTAAGTTAGCATGTGACGTGGTAATAGTCACGTGACAATTTTAAGATTTGTAAAGGCTTGATTTGCAAAGTAACTAATACTTTTGGTTTTGTACCTTGTTAGGCTTCGTTTTAAACAGTTTCTCAGTTATAATCAACACCCAATTACAATTATAAGTGAAGGAACATTAAAAGATTATTTTTTTAGTTGCGAATTATAAAAAAAAAGAAGAAAAAAAGAAGAGGTTTCAATTTAATTGTATTTGTATATGTTATAAGCCAAATAGTTTCCCTCATCACGTTATTTTATCTTTTTTGAAGGCGGTTTTACTTGTTTGTTAGAATATTTTAATACTTACGTAATTATCGTGTTATCCGGCTTCTTTATCGGAGATAAGTCATCTTTGGGGCACACAACCTGTGGAGCTATAATTCGAAACCTGGGAAATTCTGTAACCTGAAAAGTTGTGAAATTTATAACAATTTCTAATCATTAAATGTTTACAATAAAGAAATATACAAATTTAGCTTAAAATTTGTATAGTTCAACGTAGCCACTTTTTCAGCAGCTGGCAGGGTAGCTGCCACATTTATTTTTTCTACGACACGAGTTTTCTCACCAGATGGCGTTATTGTCGTAGAACAGTATAACATTCTGAAGTTACTCTCACACGGACACGACACGCGTGATGAAACATGAATTGTATAGTATTGAAAATTTTAAACTTGACGCAAAGTAAAATACGTACCAAAGCGAAGCGAGGGCGGCGCACTAGTATAAAATATTACAACAAGATGTAAAAATGTCTTAATAACGAGTCGAAAACATATCGAACTGACGTAAACCGTTTTATAGTTTTGTATGTATTAACGGTATAGCCAATCCGATATTGAAACAATAGGCTTAACTTTGAGAAAGTTACAATATTAACGATATTGATATAAATTTTGCTAATGAGCTCATTGTATTACAGTTTGTTCTTCGCTCCACGTGCTCAATTTATGTGTTTCCCTGAGGTTTAAACGCAGCTGCTGCAAATTTATTGATATTGAGCGCACACGGAACTTTACAGTCCTCTTGGGTATGATTTACGTTAGTCTATAGTAGAATAAATAAAAATGAGGTCTGATACGCCCTCAAATAGGGGTCGTGTCTAGTAATAAAGTATACTATATGTTCATAACTCTTCGATTATTTAAAAAAAATTTAAACAACAACAACGAATTAAATAAAATAATTACACTATTACATTAGCGAAAAGATGAAAACGAATCGATTTAATATAAAGAGGGAGCTTGATTGTTTACAGAATTCAAATGTTAATAGATACAGACTATATAAAAAATGTATAGAAAATTAAGTTGCTTATAAGTAAAATATAAGTATGTCATACTAACATATAAGTAGGTCAACTGTAAACAGTTTCACGAATTCAATGAGGGCAAGTTGTTAATAATAATATTAAAGAACTTTATGGCTTTATAAATAAAAAAATAAAATACGTACCACACATTTAGATGAAATAATAATGAAGAATGGAGTTAAAACAGTAATAAAGACCATGTTAATTGAGTCGAAAACCATTTTACCGAAAGGATAATAAGAAATTAGTACTCAAAGTAATAGGATCCTGTCCATTACCCATTATTCGCTACTCTCGTAAAAACTATTACACTAATTGTTTTAACTTCTAATTATAATGATTCTATTTACATAGATTTTCTAGGCGATAAAAAGTTATTATTCGTAGATGATTTTATCGTACATTTCACGAATTTGGTCGGCGAGTTACAAAACGTTTTTCAGTAACAAAGGCTCGTATTTTAATAAGTTTAACGCAGTTACCGGCAAACGGGAAAGTGTAAATGTGAAAACATTTTCAGTTTTATTTTTAAGGTTACGTATGAAAACGTTGAAACTGTAAATGTAAACTTTTGTTCGTCTTCCAATTTCAAACCTTCAGAGCTCCCAAGTGCTAATGATTCACTCCAAAAATCTTTACCAAGAAGTATAAACTTGTGAAGATTTTTAATTTCCAGAAATGTCCATTTCTTTCTGTGCTGCAATATCGAAATCATTATTATCTTGTATAACCATTTTCGGGCTGGTATCGTTACTTGCACATAAATATTTACTATTCAATCTTGTAAATGCTGTTATCGGTTGATAATCGTTTTTAAGTTGCCTTACTATCATTTACTCGTTTTAAAGTTCTTAACGTTTAGATCAGAATCTATAGTAAATAATTACATAAGTACAATTTAAAATTGACTAATATCAGTCAAGACGAGTCGTTCATTAATCGCTGAATCCTATTACTTTAAAATACTGAACCCTGTTCATCGCAACACAATTCTAACCTGACACTTTATTATTTTTAGTTTTTGCGTGTCAATAAATACTGGTAGTAAAAGGCTTAGCATACATCGTGCGGCATTGGTGTGTGAATATTTAATTTTAATGGGGATATCGATTTTTTAATATCAGCTCGGGTAAATATTACCGGGGCGTGAATATTATGTTTATACCAGGATAAACGTGTAGGTAATATATTGAAAAATGAGAATGAAACAAAAATAGAAACATTTACATAATATGTCAAAAATGTCGTCAAAGAACGAATAGGAGTAGTGAGTAGTTAGTAGAATTTGAGGTTTTCAAGTTATTTGTAGCTTATTAAAGCATCTTATATAAACGTTTGCATATTTGTCCGCTATTGGTATTATATAGCTGTAGTTAAAAATTCATCCGATTATGATGAAAGGTTTTTGAGGTATTCTGCGTACTTCAACAAAGGTTTTTGAATTAGTCATGACCAGTATCTGCAGCTCAGATCGTCTTCTAATGAAGTCTTCAAAGGTTAATTGTATTGGTTAATTTAATTTGTCTACTGTTAATTCGGGTAATTTTCAATACCCTATATAGTTTTACATTTCTTTCGCCTTAATTACAAAGGGTTTACTTAGTTAAATATTGCTTAAAAGGAAATGATAATGTATTGATATAAGTTGTCCCGGTAGATGTTATCTTGAGCATATAAAAATATTTAATTTCTATCGTCTCAAATTATGCATCTAAAACATTCTCAAATCCATTTAAACACTCAGTAAAAATATCATCAAAATCGCTCCAACCGTTTAGGAATACAGTGAAATACACACGAACAGAAGAATTATATATATATATATAAAGATTATTCACACTCCGGATATATTCATGGTATGTAAAAAATTGTTCAAAGTTACCTAATCCGTAAATTCTTTTACATCTTTATAAGAATAACTGAAAAACCGTCGAAATTTTCCCTAAAATCGGATGGAGAATGTGCGATATTACAGAGACAGTAAAATGAAAATCTGGTTTTAAAACAGAACATATAACATACATAATACTGATATATATAGATGTATAATACATAATAGATGATATAGAACATAGTACATAATTGCAACCAGTTCTAATAATATCTGTAATAGCATTTCATGTACATACACATATTTATCGGACGGTACAAATCTAATTAGCCTGGTCCATCTGGTGCTAACTGCACCAACTATCGTCGAGTTGCTCATTACGGGGCTATTAGTGCCCGTAAATTGTTTTAAAACGCAATAACCCAGCACGAATGGGTTACGTTCGGATTAAAAAGGATTTTCACCGTTATTCAATGTTTTGCGAGGACATTGTGGTTGTGTTATTTTAGTAACCTATAAATGATAATTGTACAGTTTGTAATCTGTTTCTATTGTTATTTATACGAATAATACTCCTACTAATATAGTAATATATTATTATAAACTAATAGAACCGGCGGAATTCATATCACCTTGGAACATTTGTCGCGTGTTTTGTAACATTTCTTATTAATGCATAGATCCTATTCGTCGTAGCATTATGTTATATAATCTATATCCTTCCGCGATAAATAGACTATCCAATACAAAAATACCTTTTCAATTCGAATGAGTAGATCCTGAGATTAGTGTGTTCAACCAAATATACAAACTCTTCAGCTTTTTAATAATAGGTATACACTATACATCCTTTTATCTGCAACTTGCACTTAAAGGGCTTTGTCTTCTCGTGTCTCAGTTTTGGTTATGTCCGCTTCTATATTGAAGAAATTTATGGTGTCTTATATTTCATTTTCTATTGGTTTATCAAAAGCTCTAATAAGTCTTCTACAGTAAATCTTTAATCTGGGTTATTCGATATTATTCGTTTCGACACTCTGAAACTTTAAACATCTTATACTATTTTAGGAGTTGCAATTAGCATTGTAGGTGTCGCTAGTAGTTAAACCAGTTGATAACAAAGCTTTTACAATAAAACAAATAAAATTTGTATTTCGCGTGTTGTTTGAATTATTTCGTGGCATTTTCAAGTTTATACCAACTTATTCAAAATCTGAATTTCTATCAAAGGAAAGTTCTCCACCGTAGTAGAATCCAATGTACGAATCCTATTTAAAAATAATAATAATTATACTTAGCCGTAGTTTTATTTTATGGTCAGGCTATTTTGGCAATCGAATAAACCAATTATCATATTCATGGCCCAATAAAATGAGGCGACTCAATTATTACGTGTCACTCGCAGTAAAAAACAACCGTATTAAAATGTAAATAGCAATAAAAATCGACTGACATTGTACGCATGTGCGGGGAATCTAAGTTTTGATCTTTTATGTGTTTTCAGTTTCTAGAATGGTTTAGATTCATTATATCCGACAGAATTTTATTCAATTATTCATCTTTTTTATACGGGAAATAAACTCGGTTTACACATTCAATGTAAGAAGACTTACATATAAAGTATACGACAAGTCTGACAAATCTATATGTAAGTCGAATTTGCTGGTAATATCATGCACTTATTATGTAAACACCTCTGAGTTAATAATGATAGAATATTACAATATTAATAGATTATTATCAATTAATAAACAACCTCATTAAAATGCGCGCAAAATTGAATTACAACTAATGTACCTTGTACAGATTAACTGTGTTAAAACGTTGAACAAGTTTGACACTTAAAATAATTATCTGTGTTAAAGTTAAAGAACCATTTTATTATGAGTTTCTTTATATAATCGAACTAGCATGACAGGATTCAAATTAAAAAAGGGATATAGATAAGGTACTTATTCAGGAGATAGTTTGGCTGTAACTTTATCAAAAGCTTTCAGTAACCGAGAAAATATTTTTCCAATATTTTCATCCAGACGTTGATTACCTTTGGATATAAAATTCACGACGTCTGACTAAGCCAAAACTTTACGACTTTCTATACGATGATTGTCCAATTTTATGCCCGTATAAAATAACTATTACTAGAAGAAAAAATTATAGAAAAACTAGTTCAGTGTAGATAAAAGGAAGGTAAAGATAAGAATTCGGTGAAAGTCGCTTGTTTTTATACAATTTTTATAGCTTGACCTATACGAGCGTATGTTATGTATATCTTAATTTATATAAAGTACGTATCAAGGTGTTTGTCCGCTATGAACTCCTAAACTACTTAACCGATTTTAATCAAATTTAGTACATCGTATCCAGTTTGATTAATCTTAAAAGATACGATAGGTTACATCTCAATTTATAGTCACTAAATTATTTTATTGCAAACGATTTGTTTAATATCTTACAAAGAATTAGTTCCATAAGATTCTAACAGATGCCGGTGTAAGGCAATTAGGTATTTGGCAAAATTGAGTATGTAATTGTAAACCTTAGTCACAGGCGTCACAACAACGCGTGGCCGGGTCTGGATTATATATGTTGCACAACAACGTCTGCTTGGTCAACTAGTTTTTAATGAAATGTAATTTCCCATATGTCATTTGATGTATAAAAAGATCACCTTTAAATTTTTCATTATTATTTTACTCACGTTTACAACATGTCATATTAATCCAATTTAAACGAAACATTATTGAATTATACACACAAACCTTCATCTCGAATCACTCCATACATTAGTGAAAACTATACGAAAGTCCTCATAGGCCGACGGCTCGCGTCGTTCCTATGCAATTGTCAGAGTTAAACAACTGCGGTCGGTATCTGGATGGATGGCTGCTAGTGGCAAAATTTCTGAAGCGTTTCCGTGCTTCGAAGGGCACGTTAAGCCTTCCGATCTGGTTGTTATCGTAAATAACAGTCGTCAAGCCATGCCGATGTCCATCGGGTGGCTTAAAAATTTACAACACTCGGGCTGGCCACTAACTCCTCCACCTATCCGTATTGGAGCAGCGTGGTGGAGTATGCTCTAAACCTCCTCAAGTTAAGGAGAGACCCGTGCTCAATAGTGGGCGATTAATGGGTTGAAGGCATAAAAAGTCATTTGGGTAGTTTTTAAAATTAGCACGTACAGACAAATGTGGCGTAGGGCCTTTTCTTTATAATATGTATGGAAATTATATATATTTTAAGAAAAATCAAATCATTTATTCGAATTACGTTTTTACAAACACTTTTCGGAAGTCAACTACGCCATATTTTACGAAACCACGAAACATGTTTTAGTAGAAAATATACATTTTTTTTATTTTGTCATTAATACTTTACAACTATTGTATTGTATATTTTGGTATCACGTGGAAATTACTGACCAATTTTAGATAATACATACAAATATGAAACGAGTATCCTACATTATACCAATTCTGTAAAAGTGGTAATCAATATTTTGACTACTTAGTTAATCTGCAATAAATATGTTTCTTATGTATAGATTATACAGATTAACAAAAATTGTTACATTAATGCGCAAATTTACTATAACTGTACGTAAAACTTAATATTTTTGTAACGCCTAAAATAAATGAATGGCAATATTTGTAATTCAAGTAGGCACAGTTTTATAGAAACTATACGAGGGTTGTTCGATAATTTTATTATACTTACTAATACTACTTATTTCTTGCTTATACTTCGTAACTAAGAAGAGTTATTTAGTTCCGGAAGATTTAATCACGGTGAATGAATAGATAAGCTCGTTATTCAGCCTTACAGCCAGGCTGTATTCAATTATGTGTTAATTAGAATGACTTGCTGTACCATATTTCAGTATTAACTTTTCGAAAATGAACTAGGCGACCTTATAACCCAGTCTGTGGTTGCGACTGCCGCGTCAAGTTCAAAATAATCTAAGTAGCTATTTTGTTAATATATATATGTACGTTAATTGCTTTTATTATCATTTTGGTATCTTCATCATGGAAGAACTTGCTCAAGCAAGCTAAGATCTTAATATATAGAAATTACGTGTCACGGTGTTTGTCCGCGATGGACTCAAAAACTACTTAATCGATTTTAATCAAATTTCGCACACCGTGTGTAGTTTGATCCAACTTGAATGATAGGACAGCTTCATTTCAATTTATAGTCGCAATATTATTTTTTTGCAAATTATTTGTTTAATATCTCACAAAGAATTAAGTGAATTGAGTGAGAAAATGTGTAGTTTTAAGGTTCTAAACGTTTATATATCCATGAAATCTCGAATTAATGTTAAATTAGATACGCTTAAATATTACATACCTCTTTATCGATTGTATCTGCTGAATGGGAAACATAAGTTCGAATCCTGCTGTGCTCCTTATTATTTACGTTTAGAATTAATTATCACACGCCTTATTATATTTTTTTATGATAAAAAGTTACATAAAGCTTCATAAGTTATTGCTATTTCAATTACAATTCCCAGAAAGTATCCAAAGGACAAAAATCGATTTTAAAAATACTTTAAGTATTAAGCATTGAACAAACGTTAGTAATTTAGATGAAAACTTGAATTTACCTAAATCACGCTATCAACGTTTTTCAGATCGGCCGCATATATACGAAGGACGAAGGGTGGTAATCGGGGAGTCCGTGTCTACGCAGGGAGGCAGTTGTGGGCGGAACTGCGCGGATTCTGCCCAGCCTTATACAGTGCTTATGTGTGTAATTGGTGAAATAAAGAAACACAGAGGGTATAACCTTCACCACCACTGCTGTAGACAACTTGACTCTCCGTTTTTTAAGAAATAACGGAGTAATATTTCAGACGTTGTAATGTGAATAACTTAACAAATCCAAAATGCAGCAGTTTTTAACTTTAGGTTTCATCTGTAAATTCTGATTTTATGTTATTATATACATAGATGTTTACTGTCTGAATTTGTATTGATTTGCTTTGAGTTTTCATTTGCATTGAGTTATCAAATCACTATGAATTAAACAATCTTAATGCCTATTATGCGTAAAAATATATACAAGTCGACTGATCAACTTATTCAAGCCGAATATAGTCCATAATCACAAGAGCAATGTAACTTTAGATTCACTTTACCTTTAGGTTTAAAAAGTGCATTGACAGTTATACTCTCTTCGCCCTAGTGTATCGTAGCAGTTTAAGTGGACATAAAATAACTTATTAGTCTTTCTATCATTACAAATAGATCGATTGTAATATTTATAAAAGATATTTGTAACGCTCATAGTCCGGCGGCTAGCGTCGATCCTATGCGATCGACGGAGCTAAGCAACTGCGGGCGCGGTCGGTACCTGGATGGGTGACCGCTAGTGACAAAAACTTCTTGAGCGTTTCCGTGCTTCGGAGGGCAAGTTAAGCCGTCGGTCCCGATTGGTATGAACATAGCAGTCGTCAAGCCATGTTGGAGGCTTTCGGGCGGTCTAAAAACATCCGACACTTGGGTGGCCACTAATCCCTCTACCAATTCGCATTGGAGCAACGTGATGGAGTATGCTCTAGACCTCCTCAGTGTTGAGGAGAGACCCGTGCTCAGTAGTGGGCCATTAATGGGTTGAAGGCATGCTGACTTTAACACATAACTAATATGTTTCGTCGGATTCGCCCGACTAGTACTACTGTTTACCAACATGTTCATACTTTCAAAATAATAGCTTCCTTCAAATGAAAGTCAAAACAACATGTTTCTATATTACACCCTTACAGGCTAGTGACGTCACTTAACATTATTAACTACCCCTAGCGACACGGCCACGAGGTGTGTTGATTAATTCAAAGATAGGGTACGACATGAGTTTTTCATCGTTTGAATTTATTTGGAGGCGTGAAAAGGGTAATTTTTCGCCCCTTGACACGACCGTGGGGGTTCGTAGGAAAACATGCTTATCGTTCGTAATGTTTGGAATGTATGAACAAACAGTTTTTCTTATTTATAGTTGAAATATAGCCAGTATTAGTATTATTTAGTTTATGATGGATTATGTAGTACTAACATCGGCTTAGGACTTTTAAGAGTTGGTATAACTAACATTTATTATCGGATTACTAAAAAATTTATTATGTACCTATGGTATTTATAAAATTGTAATGGGACTGAATGTATTAATTGGATATTTTTGTAAATTATAACATAATTTCGGTAAGTTATCGATTTGAAATCAATAAAACATTATTATCGTCTGTCTGTCTCCCCAAGCTTCAAGAGAAAATTCGAAAACAGATTCAAATGATACTGAGAATATCTAAGCCTGTATCTGTAACTTACATTATCAGGGATACTTTTAACTCCTGTTAATGGATCTATTCCCACGGAACACGCGACACAAAAGATAAATTTGTTAAAGCGCTATTTATGTTTTGATTGCTTATAGTAACTAGACATATTGATTTTGATTCGAGCAACTCCCAGTAGTCTTACCGAGTAGTCTTACCAATAGTAGGTACTACTTCTCCGCCAGCAATAGTAGCATCTATGTTGGCGGAGAGTGAGTCATGGAAGGCGGTGGTCTCCTTCTGCGAAACCGTAATGGTCAAGAAGGAGACCGCCGAGCGGGATCGGGAGAGGGT
>DWJN01006862.1:0-10370 GCA_018248895.1 Carystus phorcus | reverse complement strand
GCCACAACCAGTTGAGTTTGTTTGGACTCGAAAGTCAAGATAGATAGATCCATATAAAACCTACAACTAATATCCTATAACCTATTTATTTATTTTAATGACTAAGTCATATGTAATAATTTATATAGAATTATAACACTAGATCTTATAAGTACCTAGGTACATATCTATAATATATTTTATAATATAACTTTTATGATAATAAAATAGTTTTTTAAGAAATATTTGTTTCATTTCACTTAAAAGGACAAACATGTACATGTAATTTTATTACAGCTATACTAAATCTGTATTAACGTGGTAATATTATTACCTAGCTCAATGCTCATTTCGATACAATTTGAAACGCAAATCGAATCGTGAAACCGATTACCAATGCTTGCAATAGCGATTTAAAACATCGAAATACCAAAGGTATTCATACTACAGCGATATTTTTCCAACCATATACAATCTGGATATTATTTATGAATATTCATTTTTACCGACTTCAAAAAAAGAAGGAGGTTCTCAATTCGACTGTATTTTTATTTAATTTACACACACAGTTACTTTAGTTGAGGCTGCTGTAAAGGCACCTACTTCCTAAGCGGTTTCCCTCATCAAATTATTTTATCCCTTTTGAAGGCGGTTTTCCTTTATTGTTAAAAGATTTCTGGTTTCTTTCATTCTGGTTCTTTCTTTTGAAACTGGAAGTCGTGTTTCGCCGAATTAGGGCGGAAAAGAATACTGCCCTCAATCCCTTGACCAGACCAAGGTGTCATAAGGGGTGCAGAGGAGGTACCACCGTGTTCCTTGGAGCTCTCGAAGCCTCCCCGTACGCGTCAGTTGCTATCGATGATGACATGACATTGACAGATTGTAATCAGTGTTCAGGAGTGGTAATGGAATGGATATTCTGTGGCGATAGCTTGTGCATCATGCTCCCATAAATTAATAATAACGTTTATAATGATGATAACGTTTGACGACCCGCATGGTATATTGTATTCGAAGGGTACTGGGTTCGATTCCCAGCGAGGCGGAAATTTCAATGATGAATTTAAATTTCTATTCTCGGTCTGGGTGTGTATGTAATTGTCTTTCCGTGTTGTCTATAGCATCCATGACACGGGGTATCCTAGTGTGAGGCTATGAGTGTGTGGCATTAGTTATTATTTGCCTTAAGAGATTGCACAACTCATTAATATTTTAGGTACAACAATGTAAGTGGTACATAATTATGCTACTTTCTTTATGAAACTGTGGTACTCACCGTAACATTCAACTTGTGGTATGGGTAAGATATTAGAAGAGAATGTGTGTAAGATTTAGAAATGCGTTATTAATTTAATCACAGAAAGTGATTCATGTTATATTTGTTTAAATTATACCCCTTAAACCAGATAGATCCGACGAAACGTGACACACACGCGTGACCCGGAATGCATAATACAACCCCTTGCATATTTAACACGTCTCACCTGAAGCCTCATCCACCCTACGATAACACGGAAGGTTAAACCACATTACCTTTGAAACAATATTTCGCAGATGGAACGGAAAATTTATTCAAATGTGGGATTCGCCCGTATTCGGATGAAACAAGAAAATACCTTTATTTTACAGTACAAAGTCAGTACATATTTCAAATAATAATTATTTTATGTTGTTTCTTGCCTATGTGTAGCTAGGACTCTCAGTAATGTATATCTTAAATGTATATGAATGGGAAGTTTAAGAGGTCTTCATCAAAATATTGATAACATTTTATTATAACTTATAATTACCTAACTACAACTAGTAACCCGCCCTTGCTTCGCTTCGGTAAACCTTTTTCCATTAAAGGTTATTGAAATCTTTCAGCGTTAAGAATAAATATACAATAGTTGCAGTTTTATTTTTGGATTTACTATAGAAGCTCAAGAAGATTGAAAAGGAAACAATCTACTTCAAAAGTAACTAACTAACTAACTCAAGATTCATAATATAGTTTTTATCTGTCAATGACATCGCTTCATTCATCTGTCATTGCCATTAACAATTAATTTTGTTTCAATAATATTCATTAGATCTAAATCATAATTGAATACATCGTCATGACGATTGGTAGAACAAGCGGAACATGTGTTTTTTTTTTATTTATGCGATGGTAAAGAATGAAAATGAATGTTATAAAATCACGACCCAAAAAAAGAAATGACCATTTCTTCAAAATGGAATAAGCCTTTCGTGTATTAGGAATGTCAATACAGATTTAATTGACGTTATCATCCTTTGTATGGTGTCATTGTTGCTATTTTTTATGTATGCATTTTACTATCCCAAACAGGCGCACTCTTAGCATTTTGCTAAGCGCAAAGAATGGAATACAGACAGCTCGAACATTAAATTTAACATATTTACGAGTCAATAACAAATATTTAACTAAGTATTATTTCAAGGTTGTATATTGCGCACTAAGTACTGTCAATATGGGAGGTTTATGTTCAAGAGGGCTTCACGTCTCAACATAGATGAATTTATACTAAGTACCATCAATCAATGTCAGTTATTTCAATAAATGTTAAATTATTCATTGGTAGTGATTAATTGCGACATTCGTTAGGATAAATAACTCGTCCCGGGTTCGATTCGCGGAAATATATTTTTTTTTTACTTTCTTTATTTTTGGTAACATGTGTATGGTATAGCTATGGTATACAGGTTGAAGCGATCCTAAGTGGACTGAATAAACAACTGCGGACAACCGCTACTGACAAAGATTTCTTCAGTGTTTCCGTGCTTCGGAAATCACTTTAAGCCGTTGGCCACGGTTGTTATCATAGATAGCAATCGTCATGTTGGAAGCATCAATCTGGTCGGTATAAAAACCTTCGGAACTATGGTTGGTCACTAAACCTTTCAGCAATCCGCAATGTGGTGGAATGCTTTAAGCCCTCTCAGTGAAGAGGAGAGACCTAAGCCCTGTAGAGGCACTCAAAGGTAAAAAGCATATTTCTATATGTATAAGTAATAAAAAATATTAATCTTCTCTTTAACCACTGAAATCAATTTAGCGTTCCGTTTCACACATGGTTTTATCGTTTTAATTAGCGTTATTTAGTAAAGTTTATGGCGGTAACTGCACATAAACTATACAAGACATATATTATTAACCTCTTAAAAGAACTTCCACATTAAATAGTATCTTTTATTCCGCGGTAACTTATACGTCACTTAACGAAAGTCTAAAACAATTACAAATGACAATTTCAATAACGTCTCATAATATAAATGATGTCTAGATAAACAATATACATATTATTTATAAAAAATAACACATACATAGTTTATATAAGCTAGGGTAGGTAAGCAAAGAAAAGAAAAAAAAATCTCGGTACTTTTTTAAAATAATGTCAGATGTTAAAAAAATACAATGTGCCTCTGGTAACATAACATAACCTTATTAAAATAATGTACAGATTTGGCGCCATTATTATTGGTACAATACGAGTAGCCCCTAATCAATGGAAGTTACTCTATGCACTACAAGTTACTCTATGTAATATGTGCCACCTACTCATCTCAATATGGCCTGCGCTTCACTCGACTGCATTCACTGCAGGCGGAACAATCGCTAATTGAATTCTAGTAGCAATAAGCTGTAATTGGCTAATCGATGATAAGGATCCTTAACGATCCATTGTCTGTGCGGAGCGTATTGTGTGTTAAGCCGTCAATCCTCGTCGGAATTTTAATGAGGCCATAAAATATATGACTGACAGATGCGTTAGGCTACACTAATCTAATATTCGGTAGTGAAGCTTATTTGTTTACCAACTAGAGCCTTCGAGAAATAAAATACGGATAAATATTAGTTTTAAGTTTCAATTCGCACTTGTATTACTTTGTACTATGTATTGTTTTATTATATAAATTCCACTAAAATGAATACTTACTCTTGGTATAATATTTATACGTTTTTAGTTACATGTTTTCTTTTTTTTTAATGTAGTAAATTTGGGAAATTTTATGAAACATATATTGAAAGTAACGTTATGTATCCAGTAGGTATAATTTGAACTAAATGGAATTCAATGTTCCAAACTTACCAAATGAAGTATAAACAACTCGTGTCCTAGGTTTTATTCCTAGCAAAGCAGAAATTTTAATAAAATTGTCTTTGTCTTTGTATATTGAATACAACTTACACTATCACGATTTGAGGCTATAAGTGTGTACTGTACTTTTTAAAAACAGTTATTCTATGCTCTTCTACTTCGTTGATATAAAAGGCAAGTTAATTTTAATAAATAGAACGTTGTCAGCATTCCACTCTATTAGCAAACACATGCCCTTTTACAATCTATCCACGATCGCGTTATCTGCGTTGAATAATAATTTTATTTTGAACAACAGCAGACGTATCTTAACTTGTTATACATGTAATACACTCATTCTGTAGCTTATTTTGGCCATATTGGGGTGGCCTAGAAACAGACCATAATCCCATGACTAAGACCAAGGTGTCTAACCGTAATGGTCAAGACCGAGACCACCGAGCGGCAGATTGGCGCACGTAGCCGTTTTAGTCCGTCCTTCAGTGAGGGACAGTGGAGAGAATGTTTGAGGACGGACTAATAATGGTTACGTAGGGGAGGCACTTGGAGATCCCGGAGCCTCCGAATATGCATCTGACTGCATATCTGACTACATATGTAAAGCCCGTCTGTCTAGCTACAAATTGCTTGAGCCAGTACTTTCCTTTTTTCTACTATCTACTAAAACTAATAAGGTATTTAAAAAACATTTAATTTTACCATAAGTTTACTACAGTATATCAGTTAAAATTGCATAGATTTAGCACATTAGACAGACAATCTTAAAATCTATCGCAGATCTATCGTGTTAATAAATACCCCTAATAATAATTACATCACTTAATTGTAATTTTACTTAATGTATCAATTTGCTCTACAATTCTCCTATACTCTGCATTGGAGAGTGTGGTAAAGTACCTATGCACTAAGCCTGTACCTTAATTTATTCATTTTAAACATTTTAGGCAACTGAAAATAACTTTGTCAAGACAAATATACCTTCGAATATACCTTAATACACGCTGGAACATACATAAATAAGGCTTTTAAGATATTATATTCTATTCTCTCGTTACACATAAAAAGTCATTTCAACCACTCAACTGAAAGCTTAACGACTTAAGACCGCTAAGTTCAATGTCTCTACGGCTGAAAACTTGCAAGTCGAAAGGGATCGCGACGTGCTTACTCGAGTAAAATCGAGGCTGGCGGCGGGCGGGGCGCGCGTTGTAAACAACTGAAAACTGACAGTAACTCGCCACCGTTCGGCCGAAACGCACGTGTCCAAACACAACACCTTGCGTCACGTGAATTTTCGCGGTAAAACTTTAAAAAATACACCATTAATTGTTTACGTGTTCGCGATTTCAAACACGCTGTTATTTATCTTTGATCGCGGTCCCTAAAGGAGCATTTATAACAGCGCAGTGTTTATTAAGTGAGTAAAAGAACGTACATACGTTGAGTTAATAAAAAACCGTAAACAACGTGAACATAAACTAGTGGATATAGTGTATTTCAGCGTTTTGAATGTAGCTGAAGTAAGTATTATATTTTTATTATTGACCTGAAATTTTCAACGGCGTGCAATCAAGTAATGTTATAACCACAACTGCAACTTATCTGTAATCCACTTGAAATAGAGCCACAGTTCTGCCAGCCGGTCACAGATGCGTCCCTTATTTAGTATTGCAATCGATGTCAAGTGGAGACTTTTATTGCGGGCACAATGTTGCCTGAACGCTGAATTATTAACCGGCTTGGGAAAGGTTCTACGTTCGTAGCGTATAGTGTTTTTATGTTTCCGGATTTCATCCAATTGGAATAGAAGGAATTTTATGGCTTTTTTGTTGAACATATAAAACGTATCTAACGTTATGAAAGGCATCTAGGGCTTTGGGCGTAATGTTTTCAGTTTACGTAAATCATGCAGAATTAAAAAGGTAGATATTATTAGATATTAAAACAGTAAAAAAATCTTGTGTTTTTTCTAACAAACCTTTGACTTACTAACTAAGACTCGTAAGGTTCAATCTTTAGCGGCTTTTTTCAGTAGGTTGTTAATTTTGTATGCTTTGTCCAGCAACCTACTGACATTCTTTGAATGGTACAAACTTGGAAATGTTTAAGTAGGTATATGTACATATAACAGATAGTCTACTTGAGACAAATCAAGTGTAGACGGTAAATATATGTATATTACCTTTAGTTAGTTTTATTTATAAAGGCTTGTTTCTTAGTTGTATAAAACTATTATTTTCATATATTTATTCATATCCGATTAACATTAACATCTATAATAAACTTTTCCATTACTTATTTATCTTAGCTTTTTGCACCGAACAAATTCGTACAGGAAGAAAGGTTAACTTAATGCTAAATAGCATTCTCCCCCTCAACCTTCAGACAGTGTGAACCCAACGATATGGCAATATGGTACAATAGTTAATGAAAAGCAATAAATAATTAGTATGTCCTTTTAATCCGTCAATACACGTACACGTGCAATCCACATACAGATATAAGACATACTCCACTACACTGTTCCAATGCCAATCGGTGGAGAGAATAGCTAACACAACTCAAACGCCCAAGAAAACGGCTACCTATCATTTGCAAAGAAAATCTTTAACTACCTCGTGCTACGGACCACATTAAGTCATCGGTCAGTTATCGTTAGATAGCAATCGCTAATCTATCGAACGCATTCTGGCCACAAAAATACCCACTTGTGTTGCACTGCACCTTTAAACTGCACTGGAATACGTTGTTTTTAAGATAATAAATGACCTATAAAGTATTAAGCCTTTGAATCAATCGAACAACAATCCTAGTAGTAACTTAATAACAAAAGATTTCCGCAAAATAACGACTGATACTATTACCCTATAAGTATCAGATTAACTCCATAACACAACGTTAATTAATAATGCAGAGCAAAACCCCTACATAAAAAATCAGTAATATATGTCCAGTTGAACTTGACCCACATGCGACGAATAACAAAGTTTGATCGTTTATCAACAGCGAGTTGATTAATGAGTGTACCTCAAATAACTGCTGATTTATTGTTCACCTCTATCTGTAACACCTTAAATCCAGACTTATTTGAGGTCACAGAGGAATTATTATTCTGATTGATCGACCCGTGACCGACCTCAAATAGGTCAACAGGTGGACGACATTGCTACGTAATAATTCATCATAAACATACATACATACATAACATAAACGTATATAATTCTTCTATTCGCCACTGAACGGATCTTAAACGCATGAGCCAATTTTGATGACATGTTTAAGTACTTTAAGTGGATACGAGAAAGGTTCACAATTGGATCCAACAGAAAATATTTTTTATATTCCAGGATAACATCTCCTTAATAATGCTACACCTATAAAATATGTTATAAGTATAATGGGTTACATTTTGCCAGCTTTCCGGCAATGCCCCTATAGAACTACGCTTATACGTTGATCGAGACTCAATTAGGATACTCTACCTGCCTGTCTAACAACTTTACAAAATGAAACGTAAAATAATTTAAAACACTAATGGATTGAGTATCCAGATGACAAATCATTATCCTCTGTATTAATTCATTAATCAAGCGGGTTTTACGAAAAGGTATGTCCATAACAACACATATGTACATAATAATATCCATCCAAGCAGGCTTCTGTCGGATATGTAATGGTAAATGGTCACCACTATCCACCGTAATGCGTTAAGAGAGAAGAAAACCTAGATAAAGGTAAGAAAATTAAAAGTAAAAAACTTTTTCAAAACAAGCTTTTATTTTGCCTAAAAAGAATAAAATAAACTTTTCTTAAAGACTTTATTATCAACACATAACGACATTACCCAATTTAAATGATATAAAATGTGATAAAAATTGAGTTGTAAGATTCCATCCGAACAAACAAACATACATACATACATTGCAAGTTAATTAAAAGTATCAACTACTATCAACATCTCTCCTTATAGTCGGTTTGGCTACATCCTCTTACTCGAGTCAGCTGCCAAACGACTCCTTTTTCGGCTCGGGCTTGATATTATTACCTTTAATTCTTCTCTTCTTTCTTATTGGCGTAGTAACGCTGATGCCGTGTGTCAATGACCATGAGCGGTGGTGACCACTCATCGTGTGACTAGTCTGCCCCTTTTTTGCTCCTTTTTAGGATGCCAACTATATAACAGATTAATCAAAGGGACAGACGGTTCTAAGTGATATTTCTTTTCCAAAAGAAATATTTACTAAACGATTATTGTCATTATGGTACAAATAGCTTCTTAGACTATCTTAAAAATATTATTTATCTTATATTTATTTAGAAAGAATAAACACTTACAGGACCGGGCTAGTTCTAAAGTCCCCAAATAAGCTATAGCCATGGAGATGACTTTGGGAATAACTTATTCCAGACAGGTCTAATAATAAGGATAATACTCGTACTTTTCTACGAGGAAAGTTTTACGTACCAGAGTGTACCCTGAAACTTTGCAGACAATTATCGAGAATGTGACAAGTTTGTCGAAAACCACTCAAAAGTGTAGGTGACAGGATTAGAAAAGTTTCGGGCAGTTTCGTTTTTATGACATAAAACCGTTTAGCACGGCGACCATATATAAAAAAATATCATGAATATACTTACCACGCATAAGCGGAGAATACAGGGCTCATACTTGTGCCGAATGTGTCAATAATACTGGGGGTATTATTGATATCCTAAAGAGGCATGACCAAGATATAAATCCTGTTGGATATTTTATAAAAAAGCACTTTTACTAAAATATCCGAAGTCCAAACTGATGAAATTACGGATAGAAGCTAGTAAATAATATTATAATACAATGTAGGCTACATGTAGCCTTAAAGCTAGCTAGTAATTTATTTCCACCAATTCGTTCTGAGTTGAAATGGAATAATACTGATTCGTTTTGGATGCCTTCCAATATTTCATCGCTCGTACCATGGCGACACAGTGGCATTTGGCGACAAAATTAATACAGTGTTTGTTTAACCGCGTTTACGTATTGTTAAGACCATTTCGTAAGAATATAGCTATTTACAGCAGTTGTACACCGTCGTTTTAAATTAACTGTACAAAACTATATGTTGGATTTATAATGACGCAATAACTTATAACAAAAAATGTGTAATAAAACTAAACTACACTATAGAAAAACATTATCTATCGGATGGTATTGCGAATTTAAACCATTCTCGAATTCTTGTTTACACACGAAAAAATTTATCAATATTTAATTAATCATTTAAATTTAGCAGGAGTTCAGCGGAGCGAGATCAGTTAGTTCAGGAATTATATACATATATAAAGATATTCTATGTGACATCATTAGAATTGTCCCGAATAATCCTGTATTGGGCAACCGGAACAGGCAATATCAAATCAAATCAATGAGCCGTAACTCACGTTTTAATTACACACACAAGTCACCATGTTCCGTTATCGTCCCGTTATCTTATCATTAGTAAATCACTCGCCGACAGATTACACTCAATAGCCACAACCACTCCAGAATATCAATAAACACAGGAAACGTATTAATCCTCGTCCCGGTAAAATAAGTTACTCACATGGCAATCTAGCGTCACGATGTCTTCATAGATTTAAGTCACCTTAAATCTTACCCTGAGTCTCGACCACGTTTATTCGTATCGAAAAATCGATATAAAATAAAGAAGATTGTGGAATTAAATATAAAATATAGTTAAACAAATTAATTGGAAATAATTATTTGAGCATCTCATTGCAAATTATTCTAATGGACTCCTAACCCCTAACTGAACTAAGTAACCTCGTATCAAAAGAGCTACTAGTTTATTCCCTAACAATAACAGTATTCAATATACATATATAAGGCGAAATGATAAAAAAGTTTAAGTACATGGTAATTATAAAAAATATTAAGTGTTTTCCCAATTATATGCAAGCACTACTCATTTACTCAACTTAAAAACTGCTTAAACAATTTTATTCAAAACGTGTGTCAATATTTATTAGCGATTAAATTCATGAATTTAAGTCAATATAAAAAAACTGTATTGACCAGCCACTAACTGCGTAAGTCGGTCAAGCTGGTGACGTCATAAATAAGTCGCACTTCATTTTTATTGAGATCCTCTTAGCGGCGGAGGTTAAAAAAATATATATAACACATTTATCTCCAGTATTATAATTATTAGCGCGTAGGTGCGATGTTATCTATACTTATAATAAATCTCTAGAGAGGTCAATTCTGTACATGGAATATATTTCCAAAATAACTATCAGGGGGTG
>DWJN01006861.1:0-10371 GCA_018248895.1 Carystus phorcus | reverse complement strand
ACTTATGAATTTAGTAAAAAACGGTTATTGTCATATTACAAACAGACAATCCAAATTTATTTATTTGTGTAGATAAAATAAACGTTCGCGTTAGAGTAATAGGTACTTAGGTGTGATAGGTACTTCAAGAGAGTATCCTAGAGTATTATTTTAAAGATATAACTGAATGAATAGTTATATCTTTTAGACTTCCACTGACCGAACTGAAACGAAAAAATATTTTAGAGATTTATAGCAAAATTTTAACTTGGATAAGCTACGTTTTCAAAGCACTAGGTCTTCATTCAAGGACAACGGGGTTTCGGTCTCCGCTTGTTACGTCAGACCATTACGCTGAAAACTGCTTTGACAAGAAACTTCCATTCCGTACACTCAACAAGATGGATTTTCATGACATTTTATTTTAATACATATGTTTATTTCAGTCGTAAATTTTAGACAAACTGAAAAATGTTATAGAACCTATAACGATATAATAATATACCTACCCTGTAGTCTAGTGAGTAGTGACCTTGCCTACGAAATAGAGTACCGGGTTCTATTCCTGATTTGGACATTTATGTGATCTTTGTTCTCTGAACATGGGTGTTACCTTCGTTATTTTTATTGTAAATGCAAATGCAAACCGAAACAAATGCAAAAGTGTATTTGTTCGTTTGCCCTTCTTTCATATCAAAACGGAGCGACAGATCGATGTAATATTTAGTATGGATATAGTTGATAAGACTGCAAGTGCCATAGGCTCCGTTTTATCCCGGAAAAATATCTCACTTTCATGAGAAAACTCGTTGCAATTCAATCAATCAAATAAACGCTAAAGATAGCATTATGACATAATAACAGTATGACATTCTGAATTTGTTCTTATACTGACACGACATGCGTGAATGACATAATATTGAAAAATTTAAATTTGATATTTATATACTCAAAGTAAAATTCATACCGAAGCGAAGCTAGGGTGGGTCACTAGTATAAGCGATAAAACCTCTAATAATAATTTTTTTCTCACCTATTTTCCACGTATATACAACTTAGATTACATGTATTATATGTAATGTTTTAATATTCCGTAACACTTCAACCAAACATAATTTGGTATTATATCTTAAGTTAATTATATGTATTTATCGCCCACACGTACGTGTCTACGTTAAATCATGTAATTGAGTCAACGAAATGTCAACGATGATCTAGTTTCAGTTCTTATATCACAACAAGTTCCATTTAAAGTGGGTAATCGAATTATAATATCTTGTGCTCTGAGCTACTGTCCACAAATAGTGAAAGTGGTTCATTTTAGTTGCCCAAGATACACATTATCGTACACCCATCGACTATTGTGTACAATGATAAGAAAGTGCGACTGTAAACTTACATAACACTTTGCCCACTCTCGGAACCGAATCACAGATCGAATTCACCATAATAGCTTCGAAACAACGCAATCGTTAATCTATTCGCCTGTATTTTTATTTTGCAGCGTCAGGAGGTAATAATGAATTGTATTTTACGGCATTTAAAACTATATCTAGCGTGACGATAAGATATTTCTTATCTACTGATATTTCTAGCCGATAATTACATGCTAAAAATTGATACGTGAAATATTTCAATGATATAATCTTCGCTGAGGAAAATACGTGTATTTTATAGAAGTAAATAATGGAATGTACCTTCAGTCCAAGCAATATCTACCTTTTATGGTGCACAGTAACGACCATTAGAGGACGCATTAAAGTCCATTAAGGTTTAGATTATTTTTTAGGTTGCTGGGTTTCTTAATACTGGCTTAATTCTCGCAACACTCAAAACGACAATGTGTCAGTAACGCCCTTAGTGTTGCAGATGTGCTGCACCTGTCATACTACCTTGAATTATTTTTCTAGAAATGAACCTTAATGACATGTTGAATTTAGCGTAGTAATTACCACAAGTATTTTTATTCAATAGCATCTTACGAGTCAACGTATTAATCTTGACGCTGAATAAACAAATTTGTATAGTCCAAATAAAAGTAACAAGAAAGTATCAACTTAAAAAGGAACCTATAGCATTCAAAGCCGTCGTTTGTATAGCGACGAAGCGTCATCCGCATTGAATAGGGTATTTTTATTGATGTGCGAAAGACCCAGTTAACCAATCGGACACAATGAAAGATGTACCGTACGTCTGATTCGATAAGTGAAACGTTCAGATACGTTCCATGATTCTGTGCTCGTTTTCTGCCTCTTGTTGACCGGTGTCGTGTGCACGGGCCGGTGTTCCCGGAACGTTGAAGTAGTTTCACTGCTGGATAGGGCGACGACTAATTTTAAACCGAGCTAGTGGCTCCGCGTTCCAAACATGCCTTCGTCGCGTTTTCGCTGGAAGTCAAATGTCTCTTGATACACGTCGCCAGTACGAAGCGAACTCGACTGGCGACTTCTTAAGTCATCGAGTCTTTTTCGTCCTCATTTTGGAATATAATTAATTAAAATTGAACTAAACTTTCGAATACTCAATTAAAGTTTTCAGTAAAATTGTTGGGTGAACAACACTTTTTAAAAACAAACATAAGAACTCCAACTTGAAGATGGAAATCTTATCCCGTCTGCAGAAGACATAGCTAGCTCTAACTTGTCAAGCCAAGAACTTCAAATTCAAGAATGTTCTACGGTTCATTTTAACGGTAGATTTCTGGAATAAATTGAATATAGATGTAGTTAGATTTAAAAATAATATAATAGCCGAAGTTAGATATAGTAGCCGAAATATGATGGCGATAATAACAGCTATTTAACTACACATTGCGAAGGATGCCATCACGCAAAACGGATCCAATCGACGTTCCACTCCCTGTGGGACATTAACATGGGGTCTGCGGATCTCAGGGGTCATATAACACGAGTGTAATCTCAGGGGAAAAGTGCAGACCCCCGTTGCGACGTTATTGCGTTCCTCGGTGAGGAGGCAGTTCTATCACATTGTATAACTCTTGTCTAAACGGTATCAATTTTAAGGAACACGTGTGATCTGAACATTGAACATTATCATTTCCTAATAATTAATACACTTTAAAAATTACCACAAAAACTTATCAAACACGTTCCTAAGGTTTTAAAGGCACACCAATATATCCGATCTCGATTTTTCCAGGTCAAAGCCAGTCTCGCCGCTGATAAATAGACCTTGGTAAACAACGAGATCTGTTTACCACGATAGCTGAGGACACAACTTGACACCGAGCACTTTTCGCTCCATGTTGTCCTGAAAACTATGGGAATATGACGGAATAGATTGTAAAAACGAGGAGTATTTTAAGAACAGTATAAAATTGACCGTTTAAGTGCACTTACAATTGCAATTACTATGTATGCAAAAGTATAGCATTGGTGCAAAACAACAACGTAATATACGTCCGGAATTCATAACTCAAACGTTGCATATTCGCAGTCATTTTAAAATTTACACGTGCTCTAACCAAACCATTATTATATGCAGACGAATTGTATAGGAAATATTACGAAGAAAGACGCGTTCCCATGCGCAAGATCGGAGATTTCCTGTCGAAAAACAAAACGGCATGTAACAACACATTAGACGCGGGTGCTACAAAGGTTTACGTAAGTATCTTTAGACACGCCTACATAATTAGCGGAAGTGTTGACGACTTATCACGTTGTAGTACTACTCGCTACGTGAATAGAATAGAATTTTTCTTGAAACAGACTTCAGGATTTGTTGATAGAAGATTATTTGATAAGTACACAATGTTTTACTAAGAGAGTGCGTCCTCCATCTTAGACTTCTTTGCCACTTACAATCAGGTAAGGTTGGCGTGAAGCTTTAACTCATTTAATACATTATGAAGAATACTACTATCGAAATCTGCTGTATCTCTTGTTCAAAACGGCCTATTATGATCCGAACATTTGTTTGTAGCCTAATATGATCCAAACATTTGTCGATCCTTGCTAGGTGACCGACGTTGAAATCAGTTTCATCACTGATTTTCTTTCCAAAGCATTATTACCATAAATAATCATTTTCCAAACACCAAAAGTCAAATTCAATACCAAAATTCGAGTTATTTTTTTTACTTGAGCAAAACAGAATAACTAATATCATAGAAACCATGAGTAATAAACAATATATGAACCAGCCTATTGACGTATAAGCGTATCCACATAATTATACAACCGATATAAACAACTCAAAGTACAATAGATAACTCCTTATAAGCAAATCAATGTCAAATATCGACCTTAAAACCTCCATATGAAACAGCAGTGATGTATCGTAAGCATAAATCTCAACCTGTAATGCTCTACATCGTGACCCAAACCATATGTATATAACCGAAATCGAAACAATCCGTTCTATGCCAATAACAATACGCGAAGTAACTTGCGTGTACGTGAATGATTAAGTGTTTCCAATTCAAGAATGAAACAGGGTAAGCTTTAACCGCAATAAACAAGGCTACTGCAATTATTTACACGCCGCATTTGGAAGTCCTTTTAGATATCTAGTCTGTTCCAAACTGAGGTTAAGGCCATGATTCAAGGATCCTAACATCGGGTTTATTGACTCATACACGATGCACAAGAACAATCTCGCAAGATTGGGTTTAAATAGGGGACCGATAGTTATAACAGGCGTTAATAAAGCTAAGAAAAAAAACAAAAAAGTGGAACGCTTTTTGACGACTGTGAAACGCTAACCGAAATACGTCAAAAAATTTTACCGTTGATTTCGTTACGTAATAGTAATTCGTCGTACTATAGAAAAAAAACGCTGTATTTGCAGTTTGGATGTTTGAGAATATTGTAAGGACAGAATATACAAGATTTATTCGTAACATACCCACTAAAAAGTCGCAATTTATTACTGTCAAAGGCAATATAAGATTTAAAAAAAGATGAATAAATACCTCAGATATCTAAAGTAAAGAAAATACCTGTAATTATATGAATTATAGCCATGTTTAAATCAATACAATACTTACTGATGGAATAACGAAGTAAATGTTTGATAAGAGATGTGAAGTATGCTTAATGTAAACTAATACATAATACAATTAGCCATACATAGGAAGCAGTAAATCTAGGAAATGCTGAACCGTGCCGCTTAGGAGAGACGAACCTATAAATACGGTTTCCAACAATACGCCGTGAATAAACTCGCTAGCGGCAAGCAATTCAGTGCCGTAATTAAAGGTTCGAAGCAAAGGGTCACGAGAAACATTAATAAAACCCTTCCTATGTGCAACAGGAAATGTAATACATCGCATTCTTTGCGGAACTTCTACATCGTATTGTACTTGTTGTTCTAAGGTCGAACAGCCAATTCTGTTCCAATAGACATTATAATGGTAGGCCTCTGATTCAGAGCATTTCAGTTCGAATTCTGTGTAGGTATATCCTTATTCTTCTAAGGGCTTATTTAAAACTAATAATTACTTACTTCTACTTTAGGAAAACATTATTGGGAGACTTGTAAAACTTCAGTTTTCCATTTTTTTCAAGGGAATGTTAAGTATGCATGTTATTTCCTCTCCAAGAATCTAAAGACAACCTCCCGTTCGTGATGCAGCACAGAACAGAGGCTACGGAGTTAGGTTCCTTCTGTTGGAAGGCACTAGCTTCGGTACCATGCAGTTTAATCAATACTAACATGCATATAGGGGTAGGGAATTTAGAGACATCGTTAGCTGCCAGCCCCCTTTTAAAATCTATTGTATGATGACTGAAAGTAGTAATGCGTCTTCTCCGTTTACTCTTTGGCCGGAAATGGGTGGAAATGCCTTTGGTGTTGCTAATATGCATGAATGAAGATGACCAGTTATCATAAGATGGCCCGTTTGTCATTTATTTACATTTTTATATAAAGTAATACTGTCATCTTTTCAATTTGTCGCTTCTAATAGTACCTATCTGACTATCTCTGTTGTCCGACAATTACAATTGAAAACCCTCGCCATGTATGTAAAAAAATATATATAGCTGCGACATAATCTCTAATCTACATAGGTATAGGTACTTAATAAAATTATTCTTAAAGTAACAATTTAGGCACATTCACCCACGCGATGATATCTTTGGAGTTCATCAAGTCTTATTTGAGAACAATAGACTCGAGAAATTTTCGTGAACATACCATTTCGGCCTCATTATGTCTATTTTTATGACGCTTATTTAAAACCAGACACCAAACTGCTTGTATTTACTAAAAAGTTCGAGGCGACCGTTAAAAATTTTAGACGCTTTCATAACTACTTCCGCATGCTCCGTTCTATATCCGTAAATGATAATCAAAGCGGATGACCCAAAATTTTGAACCGTCGCGGCGATTTGTCACATGAGAATCTTTTGTAACTTGCAACCGATAATTTGTATGGAAATATATTTGTGATGCACGAATGTAGCGACATAATTGTAATTAACCGACGCTGTTTTAAATTAAGCGTGTAACAGGCCCAGACTGACTGAATACGTGACTTGTATATACATTGTTTCGGGGTATTATGTTTATACTTTCATAAAAAAAAATATGTTTTATTTAATTCTGTGATTTACTGACAAAAACCTGCCGAATTAAGAGCCCTTGGGTTTCAATTAGAAATTTACATTTGTATACATTCAAAATACTTGCCATTATATCTTTAATAGTCACATTAGATCGATGATATTTTTGAGACAATTTATTTTTAGCTTGGCCAAAACTCATAAACATATTTTGATCTTAAAACATATTTATTATGGTCTGTCTTTTTTTTCAATGTAATGTACAAACAATTGTACTGACTATATTGGTACTTCGCATATTTATAAGAATATGATGGAATTATTATCAAATCAAAGAATATCCAAAGATTTTGACCAATATAAATCAGCCATTTAGTGAGTAAAGATTATGTTAAAATTGTCTTTGTACAATGTATCTACTACTGTAAAATAAAATGTCATTGCATTGTAAGCCCAACCCAATAAACCAAAAAAACTTATCAAAACCCAAGATACATTTCACCCCATGGAAACAGGTGTGTTCCCATGATAAGAAATATAAGTTGTAGAAAGAGATTATTAAATTTAGAAAGAGATTTAGAATTTAGAAAGAGATTATTAAAAAATACAATTGCTTTTAGAACTGTTGCAATATATTTATATTTTTCTCTTTTATAGCATAACAAATTTCTTCTACTAGTTTGATTTGGTGGTAAATAAATTTGTTTTTATAATATCTAAAGTCAATTTATGGATATCAGCTTTTAAACTTAATTGAAAAAAATAAACATTATGTTATAAATTGCTATCTGTTACAAGGAGTTGTATAATATGCAGATGACCTCAGCGGAACGTCAGTACATTTAGAAAGGGAGGCCAAATGTCAAAAACTATTCTAAAAATTTTAACAAAGGTTTAAAACTTAACAGAATTATGAGTGGGTATGTTGATTAGATACTTTTTTTAATAAGTAGTAATTTATTACTGATTAAATTACTAATGTTGGAATGATTGAAGTTTGAAATATTGTAGTAGAAATTATATTTTAGACAAAAAAACCTTCTCTTATATAAATGGTTCTTTATTAGATGATGAATTATGCGATCTAAAAATTTAGTTTAAAATCACCCCCACTTTAGGTATGTAAATTTACTCTTTATATTGGGACACAATACTTATAGGCAACTGCATAACCCTGTAGCAACCCTGCTCAGGCTCAAGGTTATTAAATTTAAACTCATCCTAAAGGACATTTACAAAAACAAATAAAATTGTCTTCAAGTCCTTTTTGTGTGTTCAGTGCCAACATAATTCCTGTTTTCTCTTACTTTTCACTAGTCAAATCAGCAATTCCTAATACAGTAGTGGAGATTATGAATATTCGAGAATGTTTTCAGCAAATCTTATAACACATTTTATATTTTAATTACCTCTATATGTGTAAGTAAATAAGTAGTGTAATTAAATAAAATTAATAAAGATTATAGCAAGCTTTTTAGTTCAACTTTAATTGTATTTATGCTATTCATTCATTATCAGCAGAAACCAAGTACTTATATGCCTTTATTGTAGGAATAATCTGGAGATAATTTGTCCCTTCCTGGGAGGTAGATGTTGCAACACTCGACAGTTTCCTACTTTACAACTTAGTTATGGAAATATACAATGTATAAAAATATATATGGATTAAACTTGTAAGTTTCTCAAATAATTTAATAAATACAGGCTAGGGTATAGAGCTTAATGCATCTATGCCATGCAAAAACAAATGTTTGGATTGAGTGACGAGTAATAGTTATTGATATCATTAAAGATTTGCAATACAAATCAATAATACACCACGAGTAATATAAAGCGAGAAGTATAAATTTGTTTTATTGCTTAGCTTATTGATATAATTATATTGATTATTTTCCCAAACTTTGAATAATGTGGGTAACGAATATTTTTCATGTTATATGGTTATACGGTCAAAAATAACACTTACCTTGAAGCATTTACTTGAAATGTAGATGAACAAGTCAAAACAGTAAATATATTTTAAAAAGTAATTGATTATCATTCAAAAAATTTAGAGTCTTCTGAAATTTATCACAACTGAAATAAACAACATGCAGAACACGCAGATTCACAAACATACTGAAAGCCAGTAGCCCACAGGCCACAGACTACACTAATAATACGAAGCAAAGCAAATACTGACTGTCAATTTGTGCTGTCAATGTTGTCAATCTTATAAGCAGTTTTCTTTGGAAATAAATTTAACCTGTGGTTAAAAAGTAGAATTAGAATAGTCAATAAAATAATGGCTGATTGTCCACTAAACAAATGAAGAATATAAATTATTCATCCTCTAGTATATAAATATTAAAATACTAGTATCAAACGAAAATTAACCTAACCTAGTATGATTGTATAATCTGCCTGATTATTATGTATTGTTGGTTTGTTTAGGTTCTCTACTGGGTCTGTGGATACTTTGTATCTCTAATCTCTACGCCTGTAGTGTCTGTGGCAAGGGTATTATGTTCCATGGTCTGTGGTTTAAGTCAGTTTGTGGTTTCAGTGGTTTGTTATTTAAGAAAATTGAAAGTAGTATAAAATTAATAAAATAAAATTAACATTGCTTGTAATGTAATAAACCTTGTAAATAATGGAACCAGATTCCACCACTTTTGAAAGTAGTGTTATTGATAAATCATCAACTCATGATGTTTACTTACCATTTACCACATTCCCTGGGTCAGTATTGCTTTTTATTTAATTATCCATTGTGTGTTATATTTTCATATAACTTAAAGTTGTAAACTGCCATCATTCTTTGCTATTATCCAAGTAAGCATAGTGTTATATCAAATTACAGAAACTTAAAGTTGTTCAAGGAATTAGTTTTGAATAATGGTGAAAGAAATTTGGAAAGTCAGATTATTCAACGATTACAAGATTTTGGGCTACTGGCTTCAAATGTTAACTGTCCAACTGGTCAACCGGGATGCAATGTTGTATGTAAACCAGCAAGAGTTATTGACAGGTAAATGAATTAAATTTATAGATGAAGAGCATAAACATCCTAATTAATTTATATATCTATGTTATGTATATATTGCATTAAATTTAGCTACATGTACAAGTTTACAAAAAAAAAAAGAAAAATGTTCAGTGGTGTAACCAATTAGCCGAATTGTCAAACTAAGGCAAACTAAGTAAATTTTTTAATATGATATTATCCTGTAAATAAAATGATTAAATATTGTCCATGATGATGGTTCAAATCATTGTGATTCTGTAAATCCTGCATAATTAGACATAAACATTATGTCAATGATTTCTTAAGTCATTGTGCTTGATCAAATGAGATTGTAGTTGGACATTGTTTTAAAAAAGTCTAAAATAAATTATCTGCATACTGTATATGTAAATATTCATTGTATATGGTAACCAGCTAACCAGACCTTATTAACCCTGCAAGTATTAATGATTTTTTTTATAATAATAAATAACAAACAAACTAATACACAAACACATAAAACAAGGGTGGTGCTATTAAATATGTTACAAGCCTATAAAATAAAATGTTATAAATTTTATTAAAAGCATACTAAAAGAGCGCCCAACATATTTAATTGTCTTCAGCCTCCTCAAAGCCGTTTGCACAAATTTGTTCAGGTTTACATGGATAGTCATTTTTGCTTTAATTCCTTTAATACCACATAGGATCTTGCTTTAATAGTGGGAAAGGTACCATACTTCTATGTGGGATTTATCTACCTTTAGGATAGACATACTACCTTTTGTATACCATATTACTGTTAATTATTCCTGTGTAAATGTCATTTTGGTATATAAATGAAGTGTTTTATTGTCTAGACTCAAGCATGAAAGA
>DWJN01006860.1:0-10371 GCA_018248895.1 Carystus phorcus | reverse complement strand
ACAAGGATGGACAAGATACGAAATGAGTATATCAGAGGAAGTCTGAAAGTAGCACCAGTGGTCGAAAAGATGAGAGGGAGCCGATTGGCGTGGTACGGGCATGTAATGCGGAGGGATGAGAGTCATATTACGAGGAGAATACTAGACTTGGAAGTGGACGGATATATGGTAGAGGAAGGCCGAAGAAAAGATAGATGGATTGCGTGAGGAATGACATGTGTATGAAAGGAGTGAGTGCGGTACTGACGAAGGGCAGAGATGAATGAAAGAAGAAGACGTACTGCACCGACCCCAAGTAATGGAATAAGGACAGGGAGATGATGAAATATAAAGTTTATAATATATAATATAATGTGTGAGCAAGTATTTTTCTACGATTCAGATCTATTTATAAGACTATATATAGTTCACATGTTCGGTGTGTTTGTAATGAAATTTTGTAAGTTGACTTTGACCAATTTTTCAGTGTCGGATTTATTTGAAATTTGGCACACATGTTTGGTTCTAGTGACAATGTACGATTACGTAATCGCCGTTATTTTTAATCCAATATGACAAACGATTTGTTACCCAATGTTTCCGTTACGTTTTATAATAAATGCTATTGCATTTATCGTTTTTGTCTTAAGTAACAATAATTATTAGTATTGTAGAATTAATATTGGATATTAAGGCAGCTTAGAATACTGATTCTAGTCCATAACTGGCAGACTAGGTGCGTTCATGAGTGACTGTAGTAATTACCATCAAAGGACTCGTCTCCTCATTCGATGTTTAATTAACAAAATATAATTATGTTTAACATAGACTATCAGTTTTTTTAAAAGAAAAAAATATAGTAGCAAAATCGACTGGAATGACTTCAGAATCTCCAGTACTACCATTTTCAAAGGTATTTCAAAGAAATCTAAAGCTTTTTCAAAAGAAATATGGCTGACAAACATAAATTCCGCTATTCAACGTGAAAATATTCTAATTAATGACATAGTATTATATCTTTCTATTTACAAATAGGAACTCATTTAGCGAAGTTATTTAAAACCTGTGAGTTATGGGGTGACACAAGCTTGCGACGCAGGCGTAGTTTTGAAATGAATCTTATTTCCTGAGGAGAAGCGTTGAATTAGAATTGTAGAGTTCAAATATTTATGGGTTTACTGAGTCTTTTATGACTCCGAAGACAACGTGGAGTTTCCCTCATAATATTGTTCAAACAAGATCCATAAATTATCAATTTCGAATCATGTTCTTTCTTTCTTTGATTTAAAGTCAGTAATTGTATTAAACTATCAACGTATGGCGTCAACTGATAGTAGATGCAGAATTCGATGTAATTTTCTATTATTATTTGATATACTAAATTTTAAATGACTTTGACTGCCTTTCGTGGTGTTTTAGGCGCTCCTTGTAGGTATTTTTTTTTTATTTAACAAAGAAATTTCTTAGGAAAGTATCGTTCATTTAACTGGTAAAAAAATAACTTTACAAATTTAAACTGTTTCATAATTCTATTCCACAGATTAATTTGACGAACTTGATCCGTAAATATAAAGAAAAATATAGAACGGTCAGGCCTAAAATCAGGAATGCCAAACAATATCGAATTAGTGTAAGTAAACTACCACAGAAAAAATATGTAACAGAATAATAAATGAAAATAGTGGCATCTACATCATTTGTTGTAAATGGAGATTCATACATTAATATGCACATGCGCATGTATACCTATTTGTAAGAATATACAAAACTAATCTAAATGTGATCGCATATTAGAAAAGTATGACAATGAAATAAGAAGGTTAAGAAGACGAAAGTCCATGCAATACACAAAATACTATAAAGAAAGAGAAGAAGAGACAAATGATAGTTCCTACTGAGAGTATAGCAACAGTATGAATACTAAACATAAAGGTATAGTTGCCTGTATTTAAATTACTAGGAAAATATTATCGTTGGATGGAGCGACACGATGTTGAACGCAAAACGTTAGAAATCTAAATAATCACATAATATACAATAAACGAAGAAATAACACGCTGTGAACCAAATGATAAGGTACTCATAAATTTCCATACCATAAGGAAATTAAATTACACCAGAAAAACAAATCCAAAATGCACGGATGGGCGAAGTTTCTGATTTATGACGCATACGTAACCGTATTATTGATATCTAATCTGCTGATGAACAAAAACTTGTTCCTGCATTCGATTGCTGATCGGGGCATTTATATGGATAATAAAAAAAATAGCCACGGGTTTTTCTTAAGTCTCATTTCATACCAATCACCAGGATTTTCTGGTACGGGTGTGTGAGTATGTTAATTTTTGTTATTTGTGTATTAGCTAAGGTTAGCAAAGAAATGATCACATAACAACTACACATAGCAATGCCATATCGTTGTAAATTAATCCAATACTCTAGATATTTCTCATTACAGGAGTTCGAGTAGTGATTTAAAAATAAAAAAGAATTTAAGAGTCTTCTATTCCTTCCTATCTTGTGTCAAATTTCAAGCTAGTTAATCAACTACTTTGCGTGTTTTCAGAAGCATAGGGTAGCTGAATTTTTTTATACGTGTATGGATTAAAACGTACGGTTTAAAATACCAGTTCCATATGAACATTTGTAAAAAACCAATTAATTCGTGCGGGAAGCGAAGTTAATTTTACCGGCCGAACCCATCTCTTACGTAAATTATAAAACTTGGCGAGCTGCCATCTAGATACCTAGCATTGTGTTAATTCTTTAAAATGGTCGTAAAGGCGTGTTTTATTTGCGCTTTTACTATTTATTTACACACATCTCTCGTATTTTCTTTATCTTAATGTTCTTCATGAATGGCTATCAGTATCTCCATCAGTCACGTACGTTCATGTTGAGGTTTCGGAACAGGTGGCAGCAGCTTTCTGTGACGTCAGTGATTTTGATTAGTGTTGAAATCTGTGTATTATTATCCCTCGGTCACTTTAAATTTCTTGTATCTTGAATGTTTTTAGAAATCTGAAGTTGTCCTGCTTAACTGTTTCATATTAAATTGGAAAAAGTAGTTATTTATTAAGTTAAATGATAGCCAGACATAGTTTCTTGAAATGAAATATGAAAGGTCGAAAAGCTTAGAGAAAACACCTGGAAATAATAAAAAACACACGAATGAACCTTAAGTAGGTTACGTTATGTATTCGTTTAATACACAAACAGACTCTAAGTAAGCGTCTTTTGGTTCATACATTTAAGGTAACTCTTAAGATACCCAAAATAGAGTCGAATGTTCCCTAAGATTTTACCTGCGATAAGATGTAGATTATGGCTTTTACCTTGAAGTCACCAGGGACTAGCCACTGCCAACAAAATATCGGTAAAAACATATTTCAAATTACCCTAAATTGTTTTATGAAACCTCATTCTTATCTGTCACATTAACATTCTTTCGCAGATAATACACGCGCATAGAATATATTACGTTCTTTATTTAATGTGATGTAAATTATTTTGTTGACATACTTTTTAATATAGATAAGTGTGTTCAGACGCGATGGTATCTGTAGTTTCAAGTGGTCCATTTGGCCACATGTCAGGCCTTATGATTGAGTTTTCAAGTTCTTATGTTTTTGGAATGTCTTCGACGTCTTTTTTAGTATCAATGAGAAATATTAAAAATCAATTATTAATAATATATTCCACTCAGACATATGCTATTCAGTAAGACTTGTAAATATCCTAAAAATCCATCGTTATTATGATGGCCTAATTATGTGCCGAAATCTGTAATCGTATTTATGAAACTGAGGAACTTAAAAGCGAATACGTAAATCCACAGGGACATTAAAATCCGGGTTTAGCTCCTTTTCTACATTATAATGGGAACCTATGGGGCAAATTTCAGATTATCAACTCTAACTGGATTAGAATAGAAGGGTCAATTAGTCAGGACTTCTTCAGGAAAATAATATAAGGCAACGGACTTAATTTCTCTAACTTCTTTTGAACTAACAACTTCTTTGACACCGCATTCAAAATATTTATTGGGTTTTATGGCTAATCTTAAAATAAAATAAAAACTCAAACGCCGTGCACAATTACTGACGGCATAAAACCAAATGCTACAGAGCTAGCCAGAGCATATTTTTTCGACGAGGAGGAAAATCAACGATACCCAAAGTAAACATTACGTGTTATAAGGCAATCGTATCCCATGAAAATACTCTGGTAGCTATCCAATATTATATGGAGACTCTCTGAGATGTCAGGGCATTGTATTCAAGATTAGGTGGAACTTCTTACATCGCATAGTTTTATAGAAACCAGGGCAGATCCTAGACGTCCAATAGATTTACAATTTGATCCCAGATATCGGACGCAAGAGCTGTCTACACAAAAGCTGAAAACAGTTGCCAATTTTCGCATCGCACGATTGTTTAGATTCGCTTTACTGTCAGATCTATTAATGGCGATTGGTGCAGGAGGTGGCTATGTTTTTAAATCCCTCCTTTCTTTTACATATCTGGGTGTTTTTATATTACACTGATTCTTATATTGGCAATCAAATTAATAAATAGAACCGTATAGAAATATAAGAATGAAATAACTATTCGTCATGTTGCGGTTGGGAGCTTAAAAGTCAGTAGTTTCTTTTTTACTCTTTTTTCTTTCTTTCAATGCATCAGTTATATTCTTGGTGTAGTTGATGTCCATGGGCGATGGTGAACACTTACCATTATGTATTTCGTCCGCTTGTTTTTTAGCTAGTTCCATAAAAAGTACACTGAGTTTGAACCCGTCGCTATCAAAATGTGTCTTAGCAAAAGTAGATTAGACATAGTAGGGCGATTACAAGGATTTAGTTGATTAATTAGTCATCGTCTCGACGCAGACGGTGTTTTTACGACAACCGATCAGACGAGCCCTACAATGGATAAGTAGCTATCGTCGCTTATGCAAATCGGCAAATACCTTTAAAATGTTGTTTTGTAAAACCACTCTTCCGCCATTTAGAGTATATCTCTTTTTATTAATTGTATAATGATTTAATTTTTAAAATATATTTAATTATGTTACTTATTGTAAACTGCGTAATACGTAAAAATGCATGCTGTTTACACCTATAATTGAGGTGCCCCATATAATTTCGTGAGCATATCTTGAGTATTTGAAGATTGTGATAGTGTTCATTTTGTTGGTGTGACTCAATAAATAATGTTTTATACGGTAGATGCAAAATATTTAATGTTCATAAGTGTACTTATAAACACCTACAAGAAATTATTTGAATTTAACTATACAAGTTCTAAAATATCAGAATTGCAGTGTCTCGTAAATAGAACTCTAAATTAATGTCCTTCAATACAATTTTCATTGCAAATACCAAAAATTATAAGGAAAAGGGTTCACAGACCTAGTAATCAAGACTAGCTCCTGGTCTAAATGTAATAATAGCGCCAGGTTAAATACGAGTACGTTACACGTTTAACTACTGTAATGGTTTGTCTGACGGCAGTTTTACTAGCAAGATAAAACAACGTCGATTGATATCATTAGCTTTTCCAAATTTGAAAATAGGTCATTCACACGTAATATTGTGTAATGTTACTAGATGTTCACATTCATCACAATTTATTTATGTTCCACAAATCCGCTAAGGATTATTATGAACAAAGTATTTTTTTAATAAATTAGATGACAATTCGAATGCTTGTTTTGAAAAAGTTTGAAATGTAATGTAGGTTTTGTATTAATTTCTTGTCTTGGAATTCACTATAAGATCTTTGGGAACATTGTAACTGAGTTGCAACAATATTTCTTTACTGTTTAGTTTTACTGTAATTTATTTCGTTTTTTGAAATGTTTTATTGGGTCCTCTAAGCAAGAGACTTACGATCTAATTACTATGCTATCATAGTAACAATCACAAGGTTCAATCACGTCGGGGTCACCATTGTTGTCGGGGTCACCATTGTCCATTGTCACCATTATCTCCTTAAAATCGACGGGAAAAGAGCATTACGAACTTAACGAAAGTCAAAAACTAAAATACGCAACGTATTGCATTTCTACTAACTAATAAATTTATACGTAGACCAGTTATAATTGCATCATTTACATACCTAGAAGATAACTCCACATTAATAATAGTTTTGTTCTATACTTCCTGTTTATACGGATCAACAAACATCCAAATAAATTGTATCACAGAATCGATGAAAATGTAGGGTAAGCCGGCAATTCTTGTTTTGCTACAGACATGATTGAATTTGGTATTTGATTTCCTGAGAAAATTCTTTAAATATATACGTTCAATAAAATTGTATTTGTTTTGGTATTTGTAGTATTACTAAATTAATTGTTTATTAGATTTTGTGTTCGTAATTTTGAGGGTTTGTTGAACTTACGGGCATAAACTTAGAAGCTTTATCAAAATTTGAGATCTTGAAATGTTAATTATAGGAAGATAAGTAAAAAACTAATTCGGAGATAAATTTGATAGCTTTAGTTAAGATAGAGAGATTTACTTGAAGTCGGTTTATTTTTAAATCACAAAGTCATAATTCTGTACTGTAATTTGTTTCTCAACAGACAATATATGACGTCATCATTAAAAAAACAGTAATCAAGCATGCAGCGCTTAATTTTTTTATAACTTAAACCACACTACTAAAAGCAGTAATAAAAATAAACTTCAATGAATTGTCACCAGAGGAATCATCAAAGGCGCTTCATAGCTCATAAACTGGCCACGTTTAGACACTTATAGACATCCAGACGGACAAATATAACTCTATGCTCGTAAAAATTATGATTTATGTAAATGCACTGCTTAAAATACGATCCAGTTGTTTATGATGATGCTTTCATACCTTTTTATTGCGCAGAAAAAATGCTGTGTGAGATTTTATTTGTGAGCTAGGTAAGTAGCTACTATTATGGGGCATGCTTGCTTGAGACAGCTAAATGATTTGTCGTGTTTCGACGAGGAGTGTGAAATCCAGTTCAATTCTTCTTTCTCCCCTATTTCCTTGATTGATAATGTATCAGTGGTGCTTTAAATATTCCTGATGTCCATAACGATGTTTTATTAGTAATCTAGGTAAGTAACTATTGTCATGAGACATTCTTTCTTGAGTCAGCCTAATGATTCATCGTGTTTCGACTAGGAGTATTAAATCCAGTTCAACTCTTCTTTCTTCTCTATTTCCTTGGCTGATAATTCATCACTGATGCTTTGTATATTGGTAGTGTCTATGGGCAGATGACCACTTACCACCACGAGGTTCGTCTGCTTGTCGGATTTTTACATAAAAAATGTGATTCAACGGTGCGATATGATGGGTCAACGAAACCAAGGTTACGAGTATGGATGAAAAAATGGATGACTGGATAGTGTGCGAAATGTCCTACTAAATCTTTATACTAAAACTAGTGGATTTTTTATCGATTTAACCCAAAAAAATCCATCAGAAGCAGGACAATTGTATAGAAGTAGTTCAGGGTGTACACACCAACTGTATAACAGGAGGTCAGTGTACAGACGGGCAGGACCTTATGACATAAACCTTATGACTTTTCCGTATTTACGTAAGATGGGATCTAACATTTGTAGGTAGACTATTCCTTGTTCAGAAGTTTATGAGCAGAAAACTGGTTGGAATTCAAAAGTAAAAAGAAACTCCTTTCAGGTGAAAATGGCATCATCAAATATAGATTTGAATCTAATTTCGCTACGAGTAAAGTCTTTCATTATAAAGGTGTTCAAATCTTCATCGAAGTGTTTTTAAATTGAAAATTAATTGTGTTCAGCTAAATTTATTCTACCCATTTTTCCCGTATTTTGTGTTTACCGAAAACCCGTAATACAAACTTTATTGATAATGAAATACAGTTGAAAATTGCTTGCATCATCAATCTTCGTAAGATAGCCGTTACAGATTTATGATAACCAACATCTAGCAAGCCCATCTCGGCTAATAGTCGTTGCACCTGACGTTCTATTTTTAAATTTGAATAATGAACGTTGTAGCTGGGTTGCCAGCAACATTTTCTTTTTCATCTTTCCTGGACGTCAGGACGTGCCACATTTATTTATGGCCAGTAATTATAAATTATATAATAATATTCATTTCCTGTTCAAAGATGTACATATTTATTAATTTCATTATGTTATAATTGCTTAGTGAACAGATTAAAAAAACTGATTTCAATTAAATACGCTGTAATAAATAATGTAATTCCGAAGTCATATGCATTAAGTAAATGCGCATTATTATTACTCATTAGATGGAACTGCATAAATAAAAAAAGAATTATCAAAATTTATACACACAGTAAAAAGTTATGAAGTATTATACTTAAACCAAACTTTTTTAGACTTAACCCAAAAAAATCCATCAAAGGCAGGGCAGCTGTATAGAAGAAGTTCAGGGTGCAGACACCGACTGTATAACATTGGTTGGTGTTGGATGGGTCAACCAGGTTATACGATATTTTTAAAAACTCAAATTTGAACAGGTTTGTTCCAAAAGTTTATCACAATGCTACCATTTAATGGCTTATGACGGCCATGTAAATGATTGGCCAATGACTAGTTCGGGTTTGATTGATGGAGCTTGTATGAAAACAAAAGACGTATTGATTTTAGAGTTCCGCAATCTCACGAGTCAGACGCCCTGAGATCCTTTTAATGCTTTCGGGTCAAAAGTCACTTCATCCCACTTGACCTGTCTCCTATTCTGATATTCTTGCAATAATTTATACTTCAAAATTGTTATCGAATATCGTGTCTTGTTTTAAGTACTTGTGTAGATTCACCTATTAAGGTAGTCTGAAGAAGAAATTGTAATTGAACTGCCGATTGTTTATGCTTTTTAACCGACTTTAAATAAGAGAAGAAGGTTCTCAATTGGTTTGTTTTTTATTTGTAATAATTTTTTACTGTATGTACCGATTTGGATTTCTTTTTTTATTCGAAAATTGGTGTTTTTATATGGTCCCATGTTAATTTGAGGGGCCCCTGATGAATAGTTTTTGAGTTATCTTCTGTGACTTCTAAATCGAAATATTTAAGGCGGTTTCGTTAACGGAAGGTAAAACCACTAAAAAGTAAGAAATAGTTAACTTCAAACAGAGAAGTAAAACCGTTTTAAAAAGAATAAAATAATTTGATGAGGGAAACTGTAAGGAAGTCGATGCCAGTTTTTTTAATCGACTTATAGATCTTATGCCCAGCGGCCGAGCTACGACGGCTGATTAGGTTGTAGAAAACTTTTGTCATTGTATGACGTGTAATTCTCACTAATTATTATTGATGTGATCTTTCCGTGAAGCCCGCCTGATTAGCTACCACCCTCTAGCTTGAGTCAGTCCAACGAATGTTCCGGCTGAGAGAACTAGTACCTTTATTTCTTCTGCTTACTTAGCCAACAAAGCATTATCATTCACGATCCACGTAGCATAATGGTTACACATTGGACCGCCATTCGAAGGGTCCTGGATTTGAATCCTAACGAGGCAGAAATTTGAATGATGGGTTTGAATTTCTGTCTCGGTTTGGGTTGTGTCTAATTGTTTTTCACTGTTATCCATGGCACCTACAACACGGGATATCTTTATGTGGGGCTATGAATGTGTGGTGTTACTTATTTATTTATTGGTTATAGGTACCTTTTGTGTTAGTGTTCATAGGCGGTGTTGACCAACACGTGGCTTTAAAAACATACTGAAAATTTGGCAAACCTGCCGTAAATATATGAATGAGAACAAACGTAATGGCTTCCGTTTACGATATCGCAAACAACAGACGACGCGGGCGTTTCTAAGAATCTACTGAAAGACACTTCCCTCACTGATTGAGCTAAATGTATTTCTGATACTCAAAGTGTGTCAGATGTCTGCGTAAAACGCAGATGTTACGCGTTTTGATGTTTTATATTGAATTGCGTTGATATGGATACTACCGTACGCTGTTTTGGTTGACCTATTTCTTTTTATCGCAAGGATGTAAACGATTTTGTAAGGGGAATGTCGTGTTGATGATGTCGGATGATGATAGAATAATATATGATTGTTATAACAATCATTGCAAAAATACTAACATAACTGAAGTCCAGTAGATATTGAATTCATTTTTCAAAGTACGTGTCACGGTGTTTGTCCGCGAAGGACTCCTAAACTACTTAACTGATTTTAAACAATGCACCGTGTGCAGTTTGATCTAACTTGAAAGATAGGATAGCTTACATCTCAATTTAAAGTTGCAATATTATTTTGTTGCAAATTACTTGTCAAATATGTTACAAAGAATTAGTCCCATAAGATTCTAACAGATGGCGGTGTAAGGTAATTGGCTAAATTGAGTATGTAAACCTTAGTCACAGCAAC